>PVKN010001528.1:0-51004 GCA_004027915.1 Capromys pilorides
AATTATGGATCCCTGCTGATATAAAAAGAAACTTACTGAACAAACAATAGGATTAAAAATTTTAGTTTCTGTTTAAAAGAATGTGACACTGAAATGTCTAGTACATAGTACATATTTCCATAAGACCATAAAAAAGATGTTTCAAAGAAAGTTAAGGCAAAAAAAGAAATATAAACAAAAATAGAAAATTATATATATGTATATATTTATATGTGTGCACATGTGTGTACTTATCTGAATATTAAAATGTAAGAACATTAAGGCAAATTAATTGCTGTAGTAAGAGTCCAATTAAGTAATTTAGGAATCATTTCAGCATTCATTTTTTTAAGGTATCTGGTTGCTGCTGGGTTCCACTATGCAGCTCACACTCATGGTCATCCTCCTGCTTTCAGCCTCCCCAGTGCTGGGATTACAGGTGTGATCCCTAGGCCCAGACTCTGTGGCCCTCGCAGCCTACCCTGGGGGTGGGGCTGGCATGGCATGTGGTGCAGGGATCGAACTGTGTTCCCTGCATTTGCCTAAGCTTGCCTAAGAAGGCACTTTAGTCCGCTGAGCTATCTCACCGGCTCATATTTCTGCATTTCAGAATTTGCCTTTTCTTTCTATTAATTGCTTTCTTTGCTACACAGAAGTTCTTTAATATGCTATAATCACAACTGTCTATTTTAGCTTTTGGTACATTTGATTTTAGTGCCAAATTCATAGAACCATGACCAAAACCAACAATAGCAAGAGCTCTCTCTATATTTTCTTCTAGTAATTTTGTGGTTTCAGGTCTTCCATGTAAGTCATTTTGGGTTTACTGGTGTGAATTAGAGGTCCAAGTTAATTTTTTTAATGTAGCTATCTAGTTTCCCAATACTGGGTTTGAAAGACTATCCTATCTGTTTAGTATTCCTGTCACCCTTGTTGAAGCTGTGTTAATCATATAAGGTAGATTTAGAGTATGAGATCATTTTCAAAACGTCTTCAAAATCAATAATAAGAAATAGATAACTTAACTATGAAAAGTTAGACTTGTGTAAGCATTAGTACAAAGAACACATACAAATGCCCAACAGGCATATGAAAAAATAATCAACGTTAATAATTATGAGTAATTATTATAAGATCACTCATACAAATTATACAAAATTGAGTGCTATAATAATTAGGAGTGGTACAAAAGTGACACTCTTGGGGCTGGCAAGATAGCTCAGCAGACTAAAGTGCTTGCTTAGGCAAGCTTAGGCAAGCACAGGGTCGACCGTGGTTTGATCCCTGGCACCACATGCTGCCCTGGCCTCGCCCCCCAGGGTGGTCTGAGTCAGCCACAGAGTCCGGGTGTAGCAGCTCTAGGGAGGCTGAAAGAAGAGGAATCATTGAGTCTGAGCTGCATAGTGAGACCCTGTAACAACCAAATACATTAAAAAATAAAAAATAAGAATGACACTTCTGTATGAGTGTTACAAGATACAAGGAAACTGAAAGAGACTTCAGATAAGTCGGTGGCCTTGAATGCCATGGTAATATCATGGGTGCTTCTGTATGCCTATAATCAATAAATTGTACAACACATTCAGTTCTTTTCATTCTTCCAATGTCAACTGTGCTTTGGTAAATCTATATGTACATACGCTCACACCAACACTGCATGCACATTTGATGCACCCACACGCATATATGATTCAAGCACCACTTAAATTACATAGTTCTTATTGATTCAGATAAAGCTTTTTAGGGCAGTAGGGGGAGAGCCAGGAGGCCCCTGTTCCAAGGAGTCATTTGAGAATTATGTCCACAGGCCCTTAGCCCAAGTCCATGTTCCCATTTTCCACTTGTTATGGTTTGTGTCTACTTGTCTCCCCAAAGCCTCATGCAGTCATGGGGCGGGGACTTCTAGAGCTTGAGACTAATTCATGATCCACTGGGATTATATGTTTTGGTAGTTCTGGGACTATGGATCTTAGTACTGCTGGGATTATGGGTGTTGTCAGAGGCCGATATCCTGAGGCAGAGAGCCTGAATGTAATATAAGAGAGACAGAAACAGACTCCCTCTCTGTTGTTCTCTGTTGCCCTGGTTGGTCAGTGCCTCTGTTGCAATTTTTCTGCACCATGAACTGCTACCCTCTGCCATGTGCCACTCTGCCTTGGAGCTGGTTGAGTATGGACTGAAACCTCCAGTAACTGTGAGCTAAATAAGCCTTTCCTTCCTTCATTTTGGATGTCAGGTATTTGTCCCAGCAAGGAGAGAAGAGTAACTCAGACACCACTAACCACGTTTGTCTCTTTGGTGAAGTACTCACTATGGGCTAATATTACATTTCTCTCTGTCGCAGGTTCTTTATACCTGTTCTATACTGAAATTATTTTTTTTTTAAATCAGCTGTAGTGAGCAACAAATTACACAAATCAGTTGATAGACTCATTTACATTTTGCTAAGTACCGTAATGGTAAAACTTTGCCCCACCACCAAAAAAAAAAAAAAATTTTCCTTGGATGCCTTTGTAATTGATATCTTCTCTTCCATCAAATACTGCCTGTGGTCTGTCACCATGAACTTGTCCTTTCTAGAATTTTGAATAAGTGAAATTATGCATTTGGCAACTGTTGTATATTTTATTTCTTTCATTTCCAATGGTGTTTTGAAATTTATATATGATGTTGTGCATATGTGCTCTTTTTATTTCTCTGCATTCAATAATATCCATACACATATAGCAACATATACATTCATTTACCTCCTGGAAGACATCTGTATTGTTTCCAGTTTAAGATGGAGATAAAGAAAATGCTATTAGCTCTAGTGGAAAGGCTGCCGTTGGGCCTGTGGAGCATCTCCTGGGTCGAGTAAGTGTATGGTGCACTTCCTGAAAAACAGCCAGTGTGGTGTCAAAGTGGTTATGCTCCTTTACATTATCTTGAGCAACGTATGATTTCCACTGACTCTGAGTCTTTGCCAAGACAGGCCATGGACAGTGCTTTTAGGGTTAGTGAATTTGATAGCTGTGTAACAGAAGCCTTTTGTGCTTGAAACTTGCATTTATTTTCATCTGCTTGCTTGGCATGTGTGTCTATTATTTGCTGACTCAAATAATTGACTCAGTTTTCAAATTTCTGCCTTTCATATCCCACATGTGACCCTGCAACTGAAACATGGTCCACCTGGTTTAATAGCGTTTTTGTCTTCATGCTATAAACTAGTTCTTTAGATTTATTATGGATACAGTAACCTTTGTGGGTGCATTTCACAAGTATTTTCCCTTTCGGTGATTTTTTTTTAATTGAAACATAATGGGACTGGGGGATAGCTCAGCAGTCTAAGCATCCACCTGACAAGTGTGAGGACCCATGTTTGATCCCTGGTACTGCAGGCCATGTCAGCCACCAAAACCAGGCATGGTGGCCCACACTTGCAATCCCAGCGCTGGAGAGGCTGAGACAAGAGGATCACTACAAGTCCAAGCTGCATGGTGAGACTCTGTAGCAAATACATAATCAAATGAAAGATTTTTCAAAAACTTATAAAAAAATAAATTGGAACACAATGCTTATACTTTTTTATGGAGTACAGTACAGTAATTGGATATAGGTGCATAATAAGCAATCTTCTTACCCTATGTCCAAGGGAAATGAAATCACGACATCCAAGCAAAACCTCCACTCTTCCTTCCCATGATTCTTTGGGACTATTCACCATGGCCATGGTCTGTGTGATCCACCAAGGTGCCCGTTGGTGGACGAGTGCCTGGGAGAATGTGGTCCATAAGCACAATGGAATTTCTTCAGCCATAGTGACCGATGTCTTTTCATGAGCAGCAACACAGATGGAAGTAGAGGTTATTATGCTGAGTGAAAAAAGGCAGGCACTAAAGACAGATCTGACCCAATCTCCCTCACTTGCGGAAGTTACTAAGTCCCGTCATAGAAGATCTCAGTGGATCCGTGGTCACTAGAGGCTGGGAACGCAAAGGAGGGGATATGAGGAAAGCCACATAAAAGGACGCCAAAATTGAGGTAGGGAGGAGGCCCTTGATCTGGCATTCTCTAGCAGGTTAGGGGATCAGGGAGGACAATCTAAGATGTATCTTGAAATAATTAGAGGACCACAAAGGTTCCTGACACAGAGAGATGATCAATATTGGAAGGAACGGAAGCATTGGCCACCTTTATGGGATCATTACACATTGGAAAGTCTTCACGTTTTTATTTGGGTTTGGATATTGCTATGGTTTATGTTTAGTTGTCCCCCCAAAGCCTCATGCAATCATGGGGCAGGGACCTCTAGAGTTTGAGACATGACTCATGATCCCCTGGGATTATGTGTTTTAGTACTGATGGGACTATGGGTCTGAGTACTGCTGGGATTATGGGTGTAGCCTAAGGTGGATAGGCTGAGGCAGAGAGCCTGAATGTAATATAAAGAGAGACAGAGAGACTCATTCTGTTGCTCTGCTCCCCTGGTTGGTCGGTTCCCTCTGTCACCATTGTTGCTGCCCCACCGCCATGAACTGGATGCTCTCTACCCCGTTTCACTCAGCCTTGGGCCAGCCAAATATGGACTGAAACCTTCAGCAACTGTGAGCTAAATAAACCTTTCTTTCCTTCATTTTGGGTGTCAGGCATTTGTCCCAGCAACAAGGGAAGAGTAACACAGAAAAATTTTCATCTTAGGCATCTCTAGTTCACTTTTTGCTCTTCATAGCCCATGTTATTTGTGTTCGACTTAAGCCATAAGTACCTAAACCAACAACACAACGAAGTTTTCTATGCTTTCTTATATTCTTGCTCTTGAATTTCATTTTTAAATTCATCTTAAGTTAAATTTTTGTTTGTTAAATGAAGGAGGTCTCCAGGTTCATCATTGTCCATGTAGATGTCCTCCTGTCCCAGCATGGGGCATTGGAAAGATGACCTGGCTCTACTCTGTCACCTAAGAGGCTTTGCTTCACATGTGACACAGAGGTTAGGGTTGGGGTCTCCTGTCATCCTTGTGTATGTCCAGTGTGGCACATTAGAACCTCAGAATGTGTGATCTTTAATCTAACACTCAAGTTTTGAAGAGTTTAAAAACCAGTAACAATATTTCTTTGTTATCCACCTAGCATGTCCGGCACCGTCATTCTATGTGTACATAGATACATCTGCATAGTATTTTTCTTCCTAGAAACTTTAATAGACAGAATTTTAGTGTAGGTCTACAGGAAACGAATTTTCCTAAATTTTGATGAGGGAGAAAGAAAAAGATCTTATTTTCTCTTTTCTATAAAATATATTTTGCTAAAATTAAAATTCTTTATGAATAGCATTTTCCTCCAAATCTATAAAAATGCTGACCTAGCTCCTCCTCTTCTCCTAGTTTCAGACAAAAAATTTGCTTCACTGAAAAGAAATTTCTCAAAAAAAAAAAAAAGAAAGAAAGAAAGAGAGAGAAAGGGTCTGAGGAAATAATTCAGTAGAATAAGCACTTGCCTGACAAGCGCAAGGACCTGAGTTCAATCCCCAGCTCTGCAAAAAAAAAGAAATTTCTGACAAAATGTTAAACTCACAAGGGCCAAACAAATACCTCAGTGGATTAAAGCACCTACAAGCAGGTACAGGGACCTGGGTTCAATCTCCGGGCCTGCTGTGCCAGACCCGCAACCCGGGGCATGCTGAGATGGCAATTGAGACTGAGCGTGGTGGCACACTGCCTGTAAACCCAGCTCTTGGGAGACTGTAAACAGATGGATCACTCTGAATCCAATCTAGTAGTGAGACCCTGAACACCCTGTAGACCCTTCCCTAAAATACAAAAGAAAAAAAAAAAATGGAACTCATATATACACGATCTGAGCTTGATCTCTCTGCATGTCGTGTCTCATTGATCTCTTCCTATAGCTGCTTGCAGATATTTTCTTTATCACTGGCTTTCAGAAACTTGATAATGACCTGTGGCATGATTTTCTTCATTTTCATTGGCTTGGAATTCTCAAACATTCTTAGATCTGTAGCTTTAGCGTTTATACTGAACCTAGGGACTTTTTTTTCGTGACTTATTTCTTTACATAATTTTACCGTTGCCTTGAGGTCCCTTTCTCCGGGATGTCCACTCATATAGTCGCTTCTTGAGCCTCCGGTGTTCTGTTTGAGCCTTTCTTTTCAGTCCACTGGCTGAAAGCCATTTAGTTTTGAATTATTTCTACTGATACATTATTTCATCTATAGAGGGTAATCTGCAAATAAATTTTAATTTTAGCTACCGAGCTTACTCTTCTCTGATTTCACTTGATTTTTTCTTAAAGACATTTTTTTCCTCCATTATATTCATTTTTTTCTTCCTAACCTGGGGTATAGAGAATTTAAAATAGCCCTGTAGCATCCTAATCTGATAATACCCTCATCTGTCATTTCTAACTATTGCTATATTTTCTAGTTTGGAGTTAAAGTCCCTACTCATTTTCATTTGTGATAGACGTAAATGTGTTCTAGAAGTTAGGAGAGTTTTATGGAAATTTTTAACTTATTTATTTAGTACAGGGTCTTGCTAGACAGCTTGTACTCATAGTGATCCTTCTGTCTCAGCCTCCGCAGCACTTGGATTACAGGCCTGCACCGCCACACCTGGGGGTCGACGGGGAGGACTGGGGGGAGAGGTGAGCTGGCATGGTGCACCTGGGATTCCTGGGCCAGCAGGGCAGACGGTACTGGTGGTCTAACCTGGGTCCTTTACCCTTGCTGGGCAGGCGCTTAGATTGCTGAGCTATCTCCCCAGCCCACAGAAGTTATGAGTTTCATGTTGATCGGTGCCACATTCATACTTCTTTACAGTGTGGTAGTCTTTATTCTGGTATTCAGATAAGTTACTCTTGATCAATCTGGTTTTTCAGCTTTGCTTTTAAGCCTTCTTTTGATGGATCTATGGCATCCTGTGTTCTGCATGGAGTTGTTTTCAACCTGGAGTTTATTACTGACTTCTTCATGGTGCCTAGATGTGGTGACCAGCATGCCAAGCTAATGCCTGCCAAGAGTGGGAGGCTCTGCCTTTTCACTAGTTTCCTTTCCTAACCATAGTTCACAGGCAGCACCCACCAAGACTCTCCATTCCTGTGGCCTAGTCCCAGAACTTCCTGAGCAAGGTGTCTGAGTCCATTTCCTGTCCACCAGTTCAGGATGACACTGACCTGAGGGACCCTGAACACGGGCACCCAAGGCAGTGTCCATGTCTGGTATCCCCTCAAGAGTGGTCCAGCCCTGTGATCACCACGCTCAGTACCCAGGGCAGGTTTGGATTCAGAGATCTCCTCCTTTCAAGCATTGCTGGTTTTCCTTTTCTCCTTTGCAATCTCAGCGATGCATTTTCATTTTACAGTGACCGTAGATCATTCAGCCTTTGCCTCTTTTGGGGGCCCGCGTATATGAAAGAGAGGTGCCGAGCAGCATTCAGCGTCCCAGGCAGGACTTCCCGTGACACTGCCCAGGGTAGATGGCCCTGAGGACTCAGCGCACCAGGTCACTGGACATTCTAGCAGCAAAGGCACCTGGGATGCCATGTGAGCCTACTCGTGCAGAAATTGAAAAGTATCAGTTTTCTCAGCATGTAAGAGAAATCCTGCCTCTCTTTAGGGAAAAAGTTAGCATCTTCTATGTCCAAGAACAGCAAAGGCACAGTTCACTCACAAGCTGCCCGTGAGTGAGGACTGATCAGGGCTCTCCTGTGGGTGGCACTCCTGAGACTCTCTTCACCCCTCTTTTGTGTGTGTGTGGGGGGGGGGTGGGTGTGTGTTTATTTGTTCACTTGCTTTTTCCTTTTCGGTATTCGGTACAGGGTTTCACTACGCAGCTCCGACTCGTAGTGATTCTCCTGCTCTCAGCCTCCCCAGCACTGGGATTGCAGGGGCGCAGCCATCACGGCTGGACTCGTTTCGCTCTGTGGCCCTGGATCAAACCCTGGTCTCGCCCTTCTTTTTAACTGTGCATTCAATAAAGCGGTAGCAAATTAAATGTGGGGAATGAAACTAGTTCCTCAATGTCACCTCTCTGCCTTTATGCTAATTAGAAAAATCTTCTGTTTTAATAAAATGTGGCTTAAGGCCTGGAGGTGCTTTTTCTATGGAGGAAATTTTGGTGGCAATGTGTTGATGATCACAAATTGCTGCATTTTTCTTTTAATCTTCTTAGAATGATTCTTTGAGTCTTAGTAGAGTGACCTACACAAAAGTGGGAAGCTTGGCTATAGGGCACACTGTGACAGCAATTTGGAGGTGGCATAAGCAGTATAGACTATATTTTCCAAAGGAAATTATTTTCTTTGCAAAACCCATTCCTACCACAAAAGAGAAAAATCTGATATAATTTAACAGAAACAATAACTTGACTCAAAACAGACAAAACGTGCCCATCTTCTTCGCAATGCTGTGGTTGTTGAATAAATGATATACTGTGGTTTAGATTAGGAAGGTCTTCCAATGGTAGGCTCGCAGGTGGGGCTTTTGGATGGTGACAGAACTGTGGACACTGTAAAGATAACTTCTTAGGGGCCAGGGAGATAGCTCTGTGGCACAAGTGCCTGCCTGGCAAGTGCAAGGTTATGAGTTTGAACCTTGGTCCTGCAGGGGAAAGAAAAAGAAAAAGATGACTTCTTAAAAGGAGTTGGTCTGGTTAGAAGAGGGGGACACTGGGAATGTGACCCGGAAGCTCTGTCTCCCTCCTTAGCCCCGCTTTTACTTGCTGCTTCCTGGCTATCAGGGCGTAAATAGTTCTCTCCACCATGCCTTCCTATCAGAGTCAGCCAACTAAGGACAAAAAACAAGTCAAAATTAATTCCTCCTTTAAGTAGCAGGTGTAGGGCTAGGGAGATAGCTCAGTGGTCTACGTGCCTGCCTGGCAAGCACAAAGACCTGGGTTTGATCCCTGGTCCTGCATGTTGTGCCAATCCTGGAACCCAGAGCTCCAAAACCAAGTATGGAAGCACACAGTTGTAACCCCAGCACTGGGGGGGATTGAGCCAGGACAAAGACAGTGCATTCAACTGGTTTGCTACTTCAGACTAAATTTCGTAAACATCCATGTCCAGGTCTGGTAGGACGAATTCAGTACGGAACAAGTCCTGGACTTGTTTTCTCATTCCCTTCACCATTGTTTCCAAAATTTTAATTTTGTTTTCTGTTTGCAGAACTAGACTTGGGTGAGACAGGCCAGTCTTGTCTCCTTCCAAGTTGGGTTACAACTCATCCTTGGCTCCAAAAGTTCTGTGTTTTCTCACAAATGGTGACCTTCACAAGCTCTCCAATGTCTGTAATCCAGCAGTAGGTCCCATTTTAACTCTGTTACCTTGATGAAAGCTTCTAGAGAAGCTTCTAGAAAACAGAAGCTAATCAGAAGGCTAACACTATTTTAAAGTACATGTTTATAGTATATAACATTTATATTTTCGGGGGGGAATATATAACACATCTTAATTCTTTTTAATCCCCTTTCCTTCCCCCCCTCCTCTCTGCACTGTCTCTTGATCCTCGTATCAGTCAGTGTTTACTAGAAAAACAGACACACCAAAAGATACACAAATGTACGGAAGCGTACAAGCTCGCTGCGTGATGGTAGAACCGGATGAGGAAGCAGGCAGCGGGCTTCCGCACACTGGAGACCGAAGGCTTCCGTCCGTGGTCTCGAGCCCACGGCAGTGTCCACGCGAGTCCACATCAGGAGGCCTGTGGATCTCTGAGGGAAGGCGAAGCACCTGTGCTGGAAGCCAGGAGGTGACGGCCGAGGCAAAGGCAAGCCCAGAGCTCCCTCAGAGCGTGGAGCAGAGACCTCCTTCCTCCTCGCCCTTTATACCATTGTGATGCTTTATGTCTAGTTGTCCCCCCAAAGCCTTATGCAATCATGGGGTGAGGACTTCTAGAGTTTGAGACTTGAGTCATGATCCACTGGGATTATGTGTTTTAGTACTGATGGGGTACAATTGGAGCATGACCTGGCCTGCCTAGGATATGATTGGCTCCTCCCTAGAGCGGGATCAAGGGCCCATCCTGGGGTATGATTGGTTCCACCCTAGGGCATAATGGGCCCATGTCAGAGTGACTGAGCACAAAGAGACTTTTTAAAGGGCTGTTGCTCTCTGCTCCCCTGGTTGTTCTGCCGCCATGAACTGGATGCTCTCTGCCCTGTTCCACTCAGCCTTGGGCCAGCCCAATATGGACTGAAATCTCCAGCAACTGTGAGCTAAATAAATCTTTCCTTCCTTCATTTTGAGTGTCGGGTATTTGTCCCAGCAACGAGTAGAAGTAACTAAGACAACCATGAAGGCCACAAGCTGCCCGGGGAGGGTCTTCCACGCCCACCCGAGGCCATGAAATTGCTGGCTTCTCCTTCTGAAGCTGATGCAACCCACCGACTCTCACAACCCTCTTGTTTTCTGTCCAGCACAGGGGGCTCCGCTCTGAGCTCCGAGCCCTCAGCCATCTCCTGGGTCCCCAGGCTTCACGAGTCAGCCCTGCCCTGCGCTGACCGCCAGCCGCGGAAGCCTCTCGTGGGCTCCCGCCCGGCTCCCGAGCCAGGCCCAGTTGCTGCTGTGCGCCCGTGCCCTCGCCTCTCTCTTGCACGGCTGCTGCGCACAGCGGCCAGGGCTCCTCGCCGTGACCCCTGAGCTCACCCCACACCCTCGGGGGGCTCAACTTCGTGAAGTTCCTCCGGACAGCGTCCCGGTGATCCTCCCTGGGCCGGTCTCCTCTCAGGTGGTCTCGTTTCCCATGACGAGTTTTCGGGACTGCTCCCTGCACACCCGGGGCTTGCGTTTCACTATTCAAGGACAGATCTTGCTCCCGCTTGCACGGGTTGTGTGGCTCACGTCTCCCACGCATGACCGCCTTCCTCCCCCACAGGGCCACTTTCACGACTGATCTCTGGTCTGGGTCTCTCCTGGGGCCGGTGAGTCCCTGCCACCTCGGGCACACAGCAGGCTGGCCTCTCTGCCCCACCTGGCCACTGTCTTGGGCCTCCAGCGTTCACGGGCAAGAGCCAGCCTCGTCTACACCACAGGAAGACGCTGCCCTCAGCTGGGGACTCTGCCCTCCACCTGTAGCTGCTGCCTCTGCTTCTTCCTGGAGCTGCGACGTTCACACACCACTGAGAACAACCAGTGTCTCACAAGGGCGTCGCCCATGGCCTCAAGACCAGAAAGTTCCAGGAATCGGAGAGGCATGGGTCCATGCAGGCTGGGGACATCATATCCCCCCCTCACTGTGCTCCTTGCAGCCGTCCACCCCGCTGTAGTTTCCCATACAGACATGCAGATCTCTCATGGCAAAGTCCCTCTGCACCTCTGTGCTGAAGCCCCAGCCATCTGGACATTCCCTCAGGGTCACATGGGGAAGAGATCCACTACCACGTCGGTTCTTGCTGGATTCCACATCTGTACCACCCACCCATGGCCCAGAGGCCCACGCTGACCCATAAACCACCTACAAACAGGAAAACGGATGTTTATGAAGGTCACTTGATTCCCTAAAAGCCATTGTCGTTTCTTGAACCAAAAAGAAAATAGAGGGCAGGCCAGATAGCTCAGTGGATTAAAGCGCCTGCAAGCAGGTGCAGGTTCAATCCCCGGGCCTGCCATGCCAGCCCTGCCCCTGAGGCTCACTGAGAGGCAATTGAGACTGGGCGTGGTGGTGCGCATCTGTAATCCCAGCTCTTGGGAGGCCGTAAACAGGCGGATCACTACAAGTTCAGTCTAGTAGTGAGACCCTGAACACCCTGTAGATATTTCCCTAAAATACAAAAAAAAAAAAAAGTAAGAAAATAGAGGAAAAATAATAATGTTGATGAAATTAAGGTTAGTGGATCTTAATTACTCTTGTCTGTCTGTTTAAGCCAAATGTACGGAGAAGTCAGGACAGTGAGTGACACTTATTAATCATGGAACGTTCATATTCTCCCCAAGTTAGTAATGTATCAAAGTATCTTGGACTGGGCTGGGAGGACAGCTCAGTGGTCTAAGTGTCTGCCTAGTAAACACAAGGACCAGGGTTCAAAACTGGACGTGATACTGCATGCCTGTAATCCCAGCACTGGGAGGCTGAGACAGGAGGATCACTATGAATCTGAGCTGCAGAGTGAGACCCTGTACCAAATGAAAAAAGACTTTAAAAAACTTTTTAAGTATCTTGGTCTCTTCCTTTGCACATTACCTACTAATAGGACCTTGTTACCTTAACTGTAGAAGATGCTTTTCTTCCTACCATTCCTACCCAGGTAGATTTTGAGGTTCCTCTCTCCTTCACCACTTGAGGGCAAGGAAATCCTCTGATCCAGGAGGTTGTTCTGTATCCCACAGAGAATGTAAATTTTTCACTTCGCATTAGCAATGGATCTTAGTTACTTGCTTATAAGTTTGCTGGACTTTTAAGGGCTCTCCAGACTACATCTTAAACCACAGAATTCTTTTCCTGGCATAGGAATGTGTGACATACCTTTCATATCTCCGATTGCTGCATCCTGGCTACCACAAGAAGATCTTGATAAAATATGACTCCTTCAAGTATTATTAAAGTTTGCACTCACCAATAACAGTAATGATAACAATGGCCCACATTTGTTGAACTTAACATTCCCATCTGGACAAAGAGGCACTGAGTGCTTTGTACTTATTAATTCAATGAAGCATCCCAGTGCTTTTGTGAGAGGAGTGTGCTCATCTTACAGCTAGAAAAACTGAGACCGAAAGTCTAATTCTCATCCCAACATCGCAGAAAGCTTCAGACCCATAGATTCTTCCTCTTAACATCTGTAGATTTTGAACTAGCTTTATTCCTATGAGTTTTCAATTACGTCTGTCTTGAACCTTTCTCACACTATTTTGATTATTCTGAAAATTCCATTTCATAAGAAGGAAAGATGACTTGTAAAAGATAAAGATAATGGAGGTAAATAGATATAATCCAAATATGTTATATACATTGGAACCAGCATTTTGTAAACTGACACAGTGAAAAAGAAATTAAAGATAAAAACCTATTAATATACAAATGCCACGTCATGCTCTTGCATTTAGTGCAGCTAAGGATTTCATTGTTTTTCTTCTCAAACATCTATATGGCAAATTGTAAGCCAAGTAATTTTCATAAAGAAAAATCTGAATCGAAAGTTTAGAAAAGGATATTTCAGGACAAGTGATTAAAATACACTGTGCTTTTAAGATGTAAAATACCCCAAAGACCTGAACTCATCTCAAACAACAGGTTGTTCGAGAAAACACACTGGCAGCTCCCACCCAAGCCCCTCCCAGGCCAGGCCAGCAGTCTCTGCTTCTGTGACCACATCATGAGCTTCCTAAGGGCACAGAGGGGGATGTCATGACTTCTCTGCATCTGCACCGCATGCCTTAAGTTCCGAGCGTGCAGGTTTGAGCTGACTTGCTGTCCTTCCTCGGTATGACCCAGACTAAAGCCATGAGCTTGCCACCGTCTACCAGCTTGGCTAGGTTAGCAGAATCACACACAGGTTTCTAGTTTGTCTGGAGGCTGAGCCACGGGTCTCGTTTTTGGTGCCCGCCGTTCCAGGCCTGGCACTGCATGAGGTTGTTCCTGAGGTGCTTCTGCATTCTTTGTGGCCACTCAGAAAGGGCTTCCTGTCTCATGGGGCTGGGTTGCTCCAAGCATTGGCCTTGGTTTCTACGTTCTTGTTAAGAAGAAGATCTCAGCTCCTCTCGCAGTCTCTGATGATAGAGGCACACTTCCCAGGCCCTGCCATGCACCGACCCAGGGAGGCCCAGGGCTTCCGGTGCAGCGGGAAGGAGAGGAAGATGCCCAGCCCAGCCCAGACCACGACTCGCAGCCTCCCTCTGCATGCTGGTCCAAGCTCCCTCACCTAACATGCATGCCCACTCATCTCCCAGGTCAGGACCGGATTTCCATGAGCATTTCCACTCTTCTTCCATCCCCTCTGGAGCAAATCCAGCTGCCTCCCCAGCAGGTCACGCTTCTCCAAAACCAGTCCCTTCTCCTGGGTCACTGAAAAAGCACTTTGACCCCACCAGGCCTGGAGATCCCAGCACACTCTTTCCTTTCTTATTCTAGAAGTTGCTTTTTCATCTGACATGGCTGTCCATACCCCCAGACCCCATCAAAATCAGTGGCTGTTCAGGCCACTGTCTGTGAACTGTGTCTCTGATCTCTTACATGAGGTAAATAACAAAAGCTTTCCAACCTAGACACTGTCACTATTGCCTGTTGAAGTAAATTATATCTCCTGAGCCTCTGTGAGCTGCTCCTGTCAACTCCATAAGTTTAGGAGTCTGTTCATTATATTAAAAAAAAAAAAAAATCAGCATTTTCACTTTCAAAACCTTTATTGAACTCATTTGTTTAAAATTTGTTTTGTTTTCTTTCCAATTCTCTTTCTCTTACCTCCTCATATTATAAATATAAACAAACATGTCCACTGGACTCACACTGTTGATAGACTTTCTTTTCTTTAAAGCAACTGCATTCTGAATCGATTTTGCAGTTTTTATTAGTCACGTCCTATATCTGACTTGAAAAAATTGTAAGAGGACTTTTCTTAAATATATTGACCAAATTCTCTGCTTCCAACTGGAGCCAAAACTACCTGGGTGAAATGATAAGCTATCGCTGCTATTAAACAAATTCCTCACACATTTTTGCAGGAACTTAAAATGCTCTGTCCCTACAGGAATGGCAGCTAACTATGTGTTCTTCCAACACAGAAGTAGGAATTGGATTTTCAGACTCCAGATCTCCCTCTCAGTTTGTGAGTCTGTAATGCTGAGTATCTTCATAAGCTGCATAGCATTAAATCGCCAAGAAGGCTGGAAGGAAAGGAAGAACACCTGACGTACTGGTCACTGGGTGCTGATGTAATAAGAGGCGCAATGCCATTTCTTGCTTGACCTACATTACAAGAAATGCTACAGACTGAATTCTTCACCTAGCAAGGCATAAAGAATCGTACACTACATTTCCTCTTCCTGGCATGAAAGTGTTCTTGACTGGTTGGATTTATCTTGTCACAGTGTACAAGACGATAGCTTTGTCTGAACTACGCAGGAAATCAGCTCTTATCGTGGGTGGTAATCATGAGTTCTCCCACTGCCACTGCCACAGTGGTCCCTCGAAAAGACTGGCTGAGGGAACCTCTCTGAGGAACCATGCAGTTGTGAGAATCAGGCTCTAAGTGGAGTTTTTATGATGCTCAGAGTCAACCTTCCCCGTCTGCTGCGGGAGATGTGAAGCACAAATAAGGTGAGTATTTCAATCTTTAAAAGTTAACTTCCGTGAAAGCTGCATTTCCAAAGGTGGACCTAGAGTGCTTCCCTTCGCTTCACGCACTCTTATTCCTTTGCTCTTCCCACGCAGCAGGCAGGCAGAGCTGGGAGGCCCCTCCTCCACGTGTTTCTGCTCCCATCAGCGGGGTGCTCCAGCGCCCTGAATCAGCTACAAAGCTTGACATTTCATGGTCACTTTTGCTTCGAAAAGAGTTGTCCTACCAGATCCAGGGGACGAAGTGGAGGAGGACACCTGGGCTGCCTTAAGAGGCTGCCTTCCTGCTGGGTGGCACGCGGAACAGTAGCATTCACCACATTTCTGATCTCACTCCACAGAGACCCTCATGAAAGAGGTCTCACAGATCTGCTTCAGAAAGCAGCAAGAGTGATGGGAAGTACATAGTCAAAGCTAGGAAGAAGTGTTTTGAGGGGCATTAATGGCAACATGTCATTTGTTGTAGTAATTTTTAATAAAATTACTACAACATAAATATATTATACTTGATATAAGTGTAATATTAGGTCTTATATTTCCAGAAAAGAGCAGTTCTTGTTCCTAATACATCTGATGTGAAATTTCTCATAATAAACTGTATTAAAATGGATAACTTTCTGCTTTCATCTATTATAAGAAATGTATCATCCATTTTTTAATATAAGTCCATTAGAAATAGTGGGGGATAATGTCATTTGAGGGTTCACTGCCGGAAGTTCAATATTTCTGAAAGGTGGTCAGGTTAGGAAACTGTCTTCCATTCATTGTTTTTAATATTGAAAAGAGCAAATAGGCAGAATTGGAGCAATATTTTATTTTTGGTTTTGTAGTTTTGAATTAGATAAAGGGGAAGCTTTAGGTCAGTTTTATTGAGTGACAAAACATCCTTAAAGCAACTGTAAATCAGGTGTGAAATAAACTCACAAGGGCAAATAGTAACAATAAATACCAAACGGGCAGCCACCCTGCTAATGCCCTATCACACATCACCATCTATCTAGGGTGTCCCGACTCCTCTGCGCTTCTGAGTCTCTCAGATTCAAGTGGCTACTGCCTGGCATCTGCCTGCTTTATAGCTGCTGCTCAGAGCTGTCTCTAGGGCTGGGATGCCCTCCCTGGACCCTCAGAATTCCTCCTCACCCCTGCAGAAGCCCTGTCCTCCCCTCCGTGCGCGTAACAAACTCCTTTTGTTTCTGCCCTAATATTAAGGCTAACCGCACTCGGAAGCTGCTACACCAGGTGCAGCAACGTATCCTCTTAGGAGTGCGGAGTGATGGTCTCTTTTGTACATTTTGAAGGGCTGCCACATAGACCTATGCCTCCAGAAACATAAGAAGTTTGGAGGGAAATGTCCACCAGCCCGGCGACTCTCATCCTTCTGTACTGCTGAGCCTGAGCCAGTAAATGGAGATCCCCTGGGCTTACTGAGGCCGGAGCACTCACTGGAGTCCCCAGAGATGCTTGGCAAGGCTTCCTGCAGAGGTTCTGCCCCACTCTGTGTCAGGGCGCTGCAAGATCTAGTGACCAGGCCACACAAGGGAAAACAACTTGAACAACACTGGAACTCGCTTGCCAAGTACATATTAAAAAAAAAAAAAAAAAAAAAAAAACTTTATTTATTTATTCTTTGCCACTGAGCCTGCCCTAGGGGTGAGGCTGGTGCAACATGTGGTGCCAGGGATCGAACCACGGTCCCTGTGGCTGCCTAAGCTTGCCTAAGCAAGCACTTGTGCCCCTGAGCTATCTCCCCGGACCCCCCTAGAATTTAAAAGCAAACTGCGAAAAACAGACAAACTTCAAATGTGTCCAGAAATCAACCTAGAAATAAAACTAATTAGGGTCATTCAACGTAAGTTGCTTTCAGGGAGATTAAACTGTTTATTGCAACGTAAAAGTATTAGCTTTTTCTTAAAGGGACAATAGGTAATGTAAAAGGAAAAGAATCTGTTCAATGAGATGTAAAAACTGGGGTAAGAAAAAGAACAAAAGAAAAGGGGGGAATATATATATATATATATATATATATATATATACGCACATACATGCAGGATAATTTAGATAATTGTGCTGCCAACCTCTCAACCTCTGCTGGTCTTTTGAAAGGAGCAGCTAATGCTTAATTTTTTTTCTTCTTTTAAAAAAAATTCTTATAACTTGTCTATTGTTGCTGCTTTGCTGCTTTGTTTTAGTTCTTGTTTTTAGCCAATTTTGCATGTTTATGTCTGGTAATGGAAACAACTAATTTGGAGATAACATCATGCAATACTACAACCATTGTTGAATTCCTATTACTTTGTTGAATGAAGTTTTCTATCATGTCTAATGCTCTTTTACTATGTTGCATTCTTTGAAAAGTAAAAAAAAAGAATTAAAAGTATTAGTTTTTAATTATACTTCTTGTAGAAAAAGATGGAGAGAGATAAAGAAAAAATCAATATGCAATCATATGTCCAATAGTTATGGTTTATGTCTAGTTGTCCCTCCAAAGCCTCATGCAATCATGGGGCAGGGACTTCTAGAGTTTGAGACATGAGTCATGATCCAGTGGGATTATGTGTTTTAGTACTGATGGGGTACAATTGGTTCCTCCCTGGAGCATGACCTGGGCCTGCCTAGGATATGACTGGCTCCTCCCTAGAGCAGAATCAAGGGCCCATCCTGGGGTATGATTGGTTCCACCCTAGGACGCAATGGGCCCACGTAGAGTGACTGAGCACAAAGAGACTTTTTAAAGGGCTGTTGCTCTCTGCTCCCCTGGTTGTTCTGCCGCCATGAACTGGATGCCCTCTGCCCTGTTCCACTCAGCCTTGGGCCAGCCAAATATGAACTGAAACCTCCAGCAACTGTGAGCTAAATAAACCTTTCCTTCATTTTGAGTGTCGGGTATTTGTCCGAGCAACGAGTAAAAGTAACTGAGACACTGATCTTACATAACTATATCTGTTACTCTGAGCAGCAGATTTAATGATGAAAATAGGTAATATATCAATCATTGTTAATCAGCTATTCTTGTGCTGAAAATCCTTAACATTTGTATTGTTGTATGTCACCATGTTTCCGCCACTGTTTCTGATTTTTGTTCTTGCTTTTGTCCTTTACTTTTCAAAATGAAATAATAAAAATAAAAATGAACTTAAAACAAAAAAGAATCAAAAAGTTGTATAGAAATTAATTAAAACTGACCAGTGTCCCCAGAAGGTTTCAGCAGGAGTCACACACGCTCTGGCCACTAAAGGAGCGTGCAGGAGGCTGCGGTGCCTCTGGGGACATTCCAGTGTCAGACACAGCTGCGGGTCAGAGCCGCAGAGACATTGGGACGCATGTGCAGTGGCTGGCACTGCAATGTGGGAGAAAAAGGGAGCCCGCGGGAGGGCTCATGGAGTGCAGCTCCCAGCCCCTGTCCAGTCAGAATCAACACCAGAGGGACCTAAGGAGACGTGATGAAGAAATGTCCTAGGGGACCCTAGATGGGACCCTGGGCAGGAAAAAAGTAAAAAGACAGACGGGGAAACCACTCAAACTTGAATAGGTATGGATTTACGAAAGAGCAAATCCAAGTAATTTCTTCTAAGTAGAATGTCAAGGAAAAAAAATACGTGAATACTTTCCAGTCTTGAAGATCTATATTTTTGATGTGACAGTCTATCAGTTAGGGGTGGGGGTGCTTTCCTACATTCATTACATGAAATGTGTTAAACCCCAGTTTGCCTGAGCATGGTGGTGCACGCCTGTAATCCCAGCACTTGGGAGGCTGAGGCAGGAGGACCAGCGCAAGTCTGAGACCAGCCTGGGCTACAGAAGTGAGATCAAGGCCAGCCTGAACTGCATAGTGAGACCCTGTCTCAAAAAGACAAAAAAATAAAAATAAAATAAAATAAAACACACCAGTTTCGATGTCTTTCAGAAAGCCATCCTGGTCAAATCTAGTGAAGCTTTTTTTGAACTAGCAATTTCCTCTTTCCCAGGAAAAACAGTGTAATTCTCTGTGTGAGGATGGGGTGGGGAGTAACAAAACAGCCACAATCCGCTGCACCTGGACGACGTGCTCGAACTGTTCGGCTTGGTTTCCAGAGGAGTTATGAGAGGAGCTGAAGGATCCCATACGGCTCCAGCCCAGCACCAGCCAGGAAGACACCGGACCCTCAAGCAGCGTGAACCCTGGCCGTGCGCATTCATGCAGGAAGCGCACAACGCACATGAGGAAGTGGGGCGGGGCCCCGTGAGCTCCGTACCAGGACGCCTTAGCGCAGAAGCGGTTTCGCAGACGCCCCGGCCTTCTCTCCACTCCACCTGTCATTTTAGTCTTAATCCGAACGGAGTTCCACTTGTCCATTTTGGACATAAAATCAACAAGACTCACTCCCCAACCCAGCACACACGCACTATCCTGTCCTACTTACACTGTTTCTTTACACTGTGTAGAGCAGAACACCACGCTAACAAGTCTATTTCTCAGCACCCATATGTATTCCCAGATCGGAGGTTTCATTTCTCTGTAAGAACATGCATCAGTGTCTACCCAGGTCTTTCATCACAAGCCCCGAGGCAGTGGGTGACAATGGTCATCCTATTTTCACTTTCCGTAGTTCCTCAGCCAGCTGCCCTGGGCCACATGTGTCAGTTGTGGGTGGACACCTAACGTTTTGTCCACTGAAGGCCTCTGAGAATGGCAGAAGCTGAGCCCCCGGGGTGGTCAGAGCCCCCCCTCCTGTCCTTCCCTCAGTCCTGACCCCTCACACTCCCAGTGTCCTCTGAGCCACCCTCGCTTCAGTGCGGGGAGAGACAGGCTTGGAAGATGGGTGCCCAGGAAGACCGTGTTAAGATAAAAGAGCTGGGGCTGCACATGTGCTCCCTCTGGCCTGGGAGCTCAGGTGACAGCCTGGTATGGGGTGTCCCCTCCATGGGCACCATGACAGGTCAAGAAAGTCAGTTCTATGCATCATTAATGGTCTTGGTTGGGGGCAAATGCCATGCATTAATTGTGTCAGGGAAATGGAAGACAAAAAATGCGTGTCATTAAATGTCAGTTCTGTTGGCATCTTCTATAGCATGAAAAATAGCTTGCCATGACTGTGCTTCTGTCCTTCCTGCATTTTCACTACTGAACATCAGTGCTCAAGATTTTTCCATGCAGGGGGAGCAGGTGTGCCGTGGATCCACCTGCTCAGGAGCAGTTACTCTGTAGGCTGCTCTGAGGGACATTCCTGGCGGGCTTCAGGCCACCGTGAAATCCAGCAGTCACCAGGAGGTTGGTTTTTCAGCAAGCCCCAGAGCGCTAACCTGTGTCCCGTGTC
The DNA here is from genome assembly GCA_004027915.1 of Capromys pilorides. Taxonomy (NCBI): domain Eukaryota; kingdom Metazoa; phylum Chordata; class Mammalia; order Rodentia; family Capromyidae; genus Capromys; species Capromys pilorides. Next base: position 20,537 of record PVKN010001528.1, read on the forward strand.
GGATTCCACAGTGGAGGCCTCACAGCCACCAGCCCCAGGTGGCCTCTCAGCTGGCCATCACCTGGGCAGGTGCATGACAGGCAGGATTCCTGAATCCCTGGGACAGCTTTCTAAGTCCAAACATAGCTGCTTCTAAGACCCTACAGTGCTTTCCAGATTGGAGAAGTTGGGGGTTCACAGAGAGAACCCGGCACAGTCGCCTTCACTCATTTCGATTGGCCGGTGTCATGCGCTAAGCACGCTTGCTGGAAGTACTGAGCTCTCCAGCACAGCATTGACTAAATCTGAACATTTGGAGAATTCACATGTTCTTGTTTCTCATGCAGTGCTAGGGATTAAACCTAGGGACTCGTACTTGCTCAGTGGCCTGAGTGACATCTCTGGTCCCATGAGCCCTCCCTGAAAAGCAGAAAGCTGTTCCTGTACAAAGACCTCTCCCAAGATGACTGTCACTAACTTTTACAAAGCCCTGGATAATTAGCCACTTGCTAGGGCACTGGACTGAACATGTCACCAACGCGCAGCGTTGCCACCCGCACCTTCCACGGCTCAGTGAACCACGAGCCTACCTGACGGCCTGTTTTACTTCTGCATAGCACAGATTTTATTGTTTTTAAGGGGTGAAATTTCAGGCAAGGACTGAAACGCCTAGCTCAAGCGTGCTGACAGTGTATCTTGTGTCATTTCTGAAATTTCAGAAATCCAGAGTCACTAAAGGCCTGACCTGAGGGCACTGGGGAAATCAAAACTCTAAAAGCCATTGAACTTGGTCAGAATGATTTAGGGCTGTAGAGTCAGCACTGGAATAGTCCTCTCTCTGAGATGTGGAGGAAGAGTTTGTAGCTTTCCTCCAAACAGAGTTCCGTAGGCGAATTCCTAAGGGATTGGAAGATACCAATAAGTAGAGACTAGGATGGTGGTGGTAGCCGGCGGCATGCAGGTTGCTCGTTTGTTTTATAAGATGCAAGATACTAATATATGAGAGATTTTTTTTTTCTAAACTAAAACCTCGGAGCCAGGTGTGGTGGCGCACGCCTGTAATCCCAGCACTTGGGAGGCTGAGGTGGGAAGATCCGTGCAAGTTCCAGACCAGCCTGGGCTACACAAGTGAGCTCAAGGCCAGCCTGAACTGCATAGTGAGACCCCGTCTCAAAAAGATAGATAGATAGATAGATAGATAGATAGATAGATAGATAGATAGATAGATAAATCAAACCTTGGTATTCAGGTTTAAATGCAGCGTGGACACTGCACAATAAGTGACTGTGCCGTTTTTGGTCTCTAAAAGCTCCACCATCACCAGGTTTGCCTGTCATGGAGCTGGGCTTCTCTGGAGGTCTCATCACGCAAACGTTCTTCTCACTTTGTTTCATCCTAGATTAGTCTCTCTGCTTTGCATTTACATTTAGCTGCCAAATTAGAAAATATCTATTTCCCCCCAGGTGTTTTTGCACTTTTTTTTTCATCAAATTCCCCTTAGTTTCATAACATGTAAAGTCAAGAACCCCAGCAAATCATTGCTTGCCTGCTTGTTTGCTTGCTCTCTCTTTCTGTCTGTGTATCTGGTACAGGCTCTCACTAAGCACCTCAGACCCCGTGTGACCCTCCTGTTCTCAGCCTCCCCAGCACACACCAGTGGCAGGGTTGGCACAGTACACCATGCCAGGGATCGAATCCCAGTCCCTGCACGTGCCTAAGCAGGCGCTGAGTCCGCTGAGCTATCTCGCAGGCCCCAACAGTTGATCTCAAAATAAGAGACAAGTGTGGCGAGGAGTGACGCCACAGAAGTGAGCGCAGGAACAGGCTTCTGGTGCCCACCAACAGCTACAGTCCTAAGACTGCTTGACAGACTTTTTCTCAAATAAGTGTCTCACATTCCAAATGGCTGGATTTCTATTTGCGTTGACACGCACGTGCTCTTTATGAGATGACAAATGCCGCTATTTCTGGCCACATGTGGGCCAGCTAGATGGCTCAGCAGTCTAATGCAACTGCTTAGGCAAGCTTAGGCAACCGCAGGGACCATGGTTCGACTCCCAGCACCACATACTGCTCCAGCCCCCATCACCCAGGGCAGGGGGAGCCAGCCATAATATTAAAAAAATAAAAATAAAATCAAAGAATTGTTCACATGTGGGGCCATGGATGTCCATGAAAAGGAAGATCAGTAGTTTGGTGAGGTTCTTTGTCTGCTGGAGTGATAAATGCTGCTTGACTTCCCTTGGGAATCTCATGTCAAGAGTAGAAGAGAGCCTGGAGAAGAAACCAGAGCTCTCCCGAGGTGGGTCTTCCTCCTCTTCACACTCCAAAGCGCTACGCTTTTAGCTCACGGAGCTGCATTCGCTGGCTCAAGGGAGAAGCTGATAGATTCTGGATCCAGCTTTACTCAGACCCTTCAGGAAACGCAAGCCCGGTGGAACGACCATTGGCTCTGAAGGCAAATGACACAGATAAAGGATCACGTCCCCCTCTAGGAAGCATAAGGGAAATCATTCCAGGGACGAGATCCCAGTGTTTCATTGACCTCACTAGGAAGCATCCCTTTAGCCGTGGACGGGACTGGGCGGTCGGTCAGAGCCGGCCGGAGGCAGCTTTCCCATCTCTTTGGGACCCTGCAGCTTTTTGTGTGGGGACAACAAGAATACCAGCCGCTCTGCCCGCAGCGGCTGGGCGCCCATCCCCCATTCGCACCTCCCAGCAAAATGGAAGTCTTAAAGAACTTGAGACAAACAGAAGCTACGTGTCACTACGTCACTACCAAGGACCACCTCGCTGAGGAGACTTATTTCAGGACGTGCAGCTCTGAGATTTGGGCTCCGACCACCTGCAAAACCCCTCCGAGGCAGACCCCAATTTCGTGAGCACAGAGGCACCGCGCACTGTTCAAGGACTTGTAGAAACTCCATCACCTACTCCCTCCAGCGTGGCCGGAGGTGTCACACTGTCACCTCCGATGTACGGATGCAGACTTGGGGGGGCGGGGGGAGGATTGTCCAAGCACACACGAGGACCAGCAAAGCTAATGTCCTGCCCATCGCTTTATCCTGGGGATCAGGAGAGTGGTCATCTACAGAGTATCTGCTCTAAAGTTAGCCATTTAGCTCTGCAATGAGGAAAAAAAAAAGTTCAAGTACACGCAGAAATGTGAAGCATTGCTTCATAATAAGCAAAGAACTTTTCTGCCCTGGAAGGGACTGAAGCCACGCAGACTGGTGTCAGCGCGCCACCTAGCGGCCAAAAGTGACACCCGTTTCCCACAGTCCCGGGTTGGGCGGTCGAGGCTCCCTCGGCCTCAGTCCCCTGGAAAAGGAAGCCGAGCAGGGCAGGCTGAGGCACGGCGCGACACGCCGCTGCTGCCCGACCCGGAGACCCTTCGCGCTTATGCATTTGCGGGGACGAGCCGTGGTCCGCCAGGCACAGCAAAGCACAACGAAGCGAAGCCACTAACAGGTCGCTGGTCATCGCAAAGATGTCGCCGTCACAAAGGGTCGCACCAGCTCCTCGGGGTGCCCACCGGCCCTCTGCACGGCTGGCTGCAGCTGTCGCTGCCGCTGCCTTCCTAGACGGCCTCCACCGAGTCGCACCTGCTTAGTTTGCTGTGGTGGGCGGAGTCCTGGTGTGGAGAGCGGCGGGGACACTGGCAGGGTGACAGCGGAAGGTGATGCCCAGCTGGCTGGCGGCAGCGAGTGCAGAGGACCAGGGTGGGGCGCCCCTCGGGGGACTGCGCCCCCTTTCCAGGGCTGCCCTCCCTCCCTCCCTCTCCCAGGCCTCCCGCACCACTCATTCGCTGTGCCGTGCACCCAGGAGCTCCGAGGGCAGCTCCGAGGGCCTGGAGGGCGGTGGGCAGCCCCAGCCAGCACGGCCTGCGCTGGGGGCAGGGAGGGCCTGGGACGGCCGGCGCCGGGCACAGCCCCTGGGGCTCTGGGGCCAGCGCCAGCCCGCAGTCTACTCCCCAGAGCAGGGCCAGCCCGTTTGCACCTCCCCCTTTCCAACCTCCTCCTCATCAGCGATCAGAGCCGCCTCCCCTCGCTGGGACCCGAGAGCCCGTTTCCCGCACTCGCTGTTCTGCAGGGCTCCCCCTCACTCTACCCGGCCCCCTGTGACACGCTCTGTCACATAGTCGCTCGGTTACCAAGGCGGTCTCCAGTCCCGGTCCCGACGCCAGGACGCCAAGGCTATGCCTGAGCCCCTCCGACCCCCCAAGGAGGCCCAAGTGGGGGGCGGGGGGGGGGAGCCCTGGGGAAGCTGAGACTCGGGAGGCGAGGGTTCCTTGCAACACGCGTCAGCAGTTCTGCACCCCTCATCTGTCCCTAAGCCTGTTCCCCCATACTGCACTCCTCTGTTCCTGGACAGGATGGCCCAGGGACGCTGCGCGAGGGACCTGCCCTGTGCATCCTGCCGCAGGGAGCAGACAGGCCTGAGGCGGAGGCCTCAGTGACCACAGGCCACGTCCTCTGGGGATCAGGGTCAACCTCGGCCAACATCGCACCGCGAGGCACCCAGAATTCCACCCAAGAGTGCAGCTGCTGCCACAGGAGCAGGAGCATTTGGGGCTGATGGCGGACCGGTCGTTCTTGGTGGACAGCGTGCGAGCTTCGCACCAGCGGCCCCTGCTGGACGGCCTCCTCGGGTCTCCACACCCCGCTCACTCGGCATACCGGGCGGACCACAGAAGTCTTCACAAACCTTCCATCTTTCCTGGTTTCATTGCAGAGCCAGAGGGCGCCCAGCCTGGAAGCAACAGATAAAGCATCCCAGGGCTGCCCCACCACCGCCGCTAGAGTTGCCCTGTAACCCTGGGGTTGGCCTCAAGAGGAGAGGCAAGTGCGGAGAGCACGTGGGCTCTCGCTTCTGTATCTCAGCTGCCTGGGGTCAATGCCACACAGTGATAAAAAATATTTTCTTCTGCACTGATAACTCATATTTCATTACAGTACCCAGAAGATGCATGCCGGTCCCCACATGCAGGTACTTTGTCATTAATCAAATGAATTTTCCCCATAAGTGCCCGGGGAAGGCTGCAGCCAGCTGACATCTTTACGAGGATTACGGAGTCTTTGTGTCTCATGCAACTAAAAATAGCTGAACTGAAAAATCTCCATAAGAGTACATTGTCTGTAGACGAAAACATAGTGCCTCTTAGCTCTGTGTTGAATCTGCAAAACTAGCACGCTCTTCCCTTTGGATATATTCTAAGAGTGTAGACCATACTTTGATTTAAGAGGCTGATCTTCTATGCAAAGTCTGAGTCGATTCTCACCAAATAGAAGGAACATGGCTGAATTGGCTTTCTGAGTATCCTGAAGCATGATCGTTGGATAGATACTGCTTGTACTTACCTGCTAATTCTAGGATCCGCCCCGTCTCTCACCTGCCAGGGTTGGGGTACCAACATCACCAGCAGAGAACAAGATTCGTAGAGGACGTGTTTGTGTTGGTTTTATGTGCGTGACCAGATTCTTTACCTTGGAATCTGCCCGTGAGGATGGGAAGGGGCTTCATTTCAAGTGTTCCTGCTGCTCTTGGGGACCCTCGGAGGCTCCCCACATTCATTCTCCTCCAGCCAGGGCCAGCCGGCTGGGGAGTAGAAGCTGGGTGTGGTAACCCTTTCCCTCCAAGCTCACTGGCAATAGGGATAAAAACTCCCCTTGCACCTTCATGGCACTGATGGCCATGGCCAGATTTTTCATAGATTTAAAACACAGGACGCGATTTGTTTGTTTTTTATGTATTTTGGTACAGGGTCTCAAAACACAGCTCAGACTCTTAGTGATCCTCCTGTCTCAGCCTCCCCAGCGCTGGAATTACAGGCTTGCACCACCACGCCTGCTCTCCTTGGCTGGCTCAGTGCGCCTGGGGCTGGGGCCAGCACAGCATGTGGTGCTGGGGATCAAATCCTGGTCCCTATGCTTGCTCGCCTAAGCAAACACTTAGACCGCTGAGCTGTATTGGTGGCCCTATCTAGGCATCTTCATAGACTTCCTAATGTCACGTGTATAACATACACAACCATGCTGAGAAGCATAAACAGGCTACATATCTAGTCAGTTCATCTTGGCCACTGGGAAAAAAAGATTATAAAGAAGGAAGAAAAAAGGAAAAAATATCAGAAGTAGGCCCTAAGGGGAAATCCTACCTCCATCCCTCTTTATTTTCCTCCTTTCTCCTCTCTCTCCCCTTTTCTCTTCTCCTGTCCCCTCCCCTCACCCCTCTCTCCTCTCCTCTGTTCCCCTCCCCTCTCTGCCCCTCCCCCATCCTTCTGTCCTTTTCTCCCTTCTAAAGCTTGCTACATACCCAAGCATGTAGGACACTGTGGAAGGACAACAGAGCAAATGCTTCTCTTCAAAAACATTTACCTAGTTTCTAATTTTGTACGGGATGAAAACCCAGGAGCTTGTTTGGGGACTCAAAATTAAAACCTGCCACGGCTGGCTTTTCTCCCATGGGCGCCACCCTTGCCAGCGCACGTGGCTGTTTTCAATCAGGAGTCAGCGAAGAGTGGGACACGGCGGGAGGACAGGGGTCGGCCCTGCCCCTGAGTCTGAAATGACTGCGCCAACGGCCACTGCATCTGCTTCCTCGCCAAACACACACCCTCCAGCCTCGAACCGCTGGACGCTGCCTGCCCCCAGCCTGCTGTGACCCTGCCTTGGCTCCTTGGTGTCGTTATTAAAGCAGTGTGGTCATGTTCCTTATGGACAGGGACAACGTGTGAGAGTCGGAGAAGTCACCAGGATGTATCTACCACTTGGAACACATTTCCGCCCTTTCCCATCATGCACGTGAGGTCCACATACAGAAGCAAAAGAAGAGGACAGCTGTCCAAATGTTTTCTTTTTTTCTTTTGTTTTCTTTCTTTCTTTCATTTATTTCAAACAAGGTCTTCCTACACAGCTCAGACTCACAGCAATCCTCCTGTCTCAGCCTCCCCAGGGCTGGGACCACAGGTGTGTGCCACCCTGCCTGGTTTCAGTGGCTGGCTCAACACGGGCCAGTGTGGTATGTGGTGCCAAGGAGCGAACCCCAGTCCCTGTGCATGCCAGGTGGGCGCTTAGACAGCCGGGCTCTCTCCCTCCACCCCCTGCTCCCCAAGTGCTTTAGACACCAGCGGCAGCATAGCTTTAGGACTCCAGGAATAGTTTTTTCTCTTGTACTGATTTTTTAAAAAAACAGATCAGGACTAAATAAAAGAGAAATATACTTACAATTCAGTCGCCATTTCCAGTGGAAGTGTTAATTAGGTGAAAGCTGATCCTCCTCTCTAGAATGGCATCTTCCATACTAAACAGAGACACAAGCATACGCGCGGGATAGAATTGAAGCTTTCTTTTTTTTTTTGCTTCTGGGTCTAACGGAGGGTGAACTCAAGACCTACGCATGCCGGATCAGGAGTGGAGCCCCAGCCCTTCCTCTTCTTCACAGCTCGACCTTTGCCTTGCTTCCAGTCAGCATCTGAAGAAAATACCCGCCTCAGTCCACAAGAAGTAACATGTGTGTGCTGACGGTCCCAGACTTACAAAATGATTCGGTTTAATCTTTCACTTTACAGTGGCATGAAAGTTCTAAGAGCTCAGTGGAAACCCATCTGGTCTGATGTTTTCTTGTGGGGCTGGGCCCCAGCAGGGGGTCCAGGATCCCCACCAGCCGCCTGATCACCAGGAAAACAACCAACATCCCCCCTGCCAGGGTGCATGCTGGGAATGGCACGGTTTTCAAAGCCACTTTCAGATATATTTTTGCGTCCCTAGAACCTTGCTGGTGGTTTAGTTTTCTGTGTCTGTAATACTTGCTTAAGCTCACATAACCAACATACAGTGGAGCAGAACAAACAGACCTTATTATAAACGGACTCCAATAGTTAATCTGCTAAATGCACACAGGATGGAGAGTTGGCCAGAGGCCGGGAGGACCACCTCAGAGCCACGCCTGTGATGCCGGGTTCCTTGGCCGTGGCTGCCCATGACATCTACAGATCTAAGCCACGATCTCCTCATAAACAGGCACCCTGAGACCTCACACCGGGAGGCTGATGCCACAGTGACCTCTGGGACGCTCAGAACAGTCTTCATTGCAAGGCATTGTTCGATACAACAATTTGTAAGGCGCCTGACCCCACAGGCCCCCTCCACCATCTGTATCTGTCTTGCCCGCCTCACAATAAATTCTCCCACAGAAAGCAGCTTTCCAGAGACAGGGAGATAATAAAGCTGCTTGAAATGTGAGCAGCACGAGGGGCCCTGCACGGGACACGGGCATTTGTAACAGAATCTGGTTCCTAAATCATTCTCACATGTGACACTCAAAGAGCGCAGCCCTCTCTCCTGCTATCATTTTCCATTTCCTTGCCCTTGGGGCTCGGTCCTAAAAGCCAGAGATAGATGCCTCCAGGATCGAGGCAAATTGGTGGAGACCTTCAAAGAGTTCGCTCCAGGGCTCATTCTCTTTGCCGAGCTGCCTGCGCTGGGCTTCTCTTCCCTTCTTCTGCCTCCTTCGCTCAGCTGTTATTTCCGTTTGGCTGCAGGCTGGCTTCTCATTCCCAGACTCCTGTAGTGCAATTATAATCAGCAAAGTGTGTTCCCCTTTGGGGACGAGGCTTTATTAGGCTGCCACCTTGGAAACCTCTTTTCTCCTTTTGCCCTGAGCCCTGTCCCTGCCTTGCTCTACCATAGCCCTAATGGCCCCGACACTTTAATTGCTGCCACCCAACCAGAAACTTTCCATTCCTAAAATCACAGCTCTCTACCCCAGGGACACCCAGAACCTGCAGACACCCCACCACACATCTGTTACCACAGCTCCATTGGCCTTTTGCCTAAACAAAGTAACCTCAGCCTCTGGCACATAGAGGGGGTGCTTAGAAATCCCTCTGGGCTTTGTTTGCTGAAGGGGAGGAAACAGAGAGTTGTTCCTTTATGTCCCTAGCTCTGAGAGCACGCTCGCTTCTCAGCAAACACGTGTGGACGAAACACCATCACCACTTGCAAGAATAGAAAAATGCCGGGACTGACGCGATTCGGGTCAAAGCGGAATCTCAAGGCTGAGTGAGGAGGCCACCCGTGGACAGTGCCACGCCCGTGACCAGAACCTGCTGGCTGGTGTGAAAGGAGCGGGGGCTACAACAGCCGGGGACTCACTGAGCCCAAATCTTGACAGCTATACCGACCAGGCTGCCCCTGAGTTGAGCATTGGATGACAGGAGTTGGCCGGCTGGACAAGAAGGAGCTGGCGTCACTCCAGGCTCTGTGTGCACTGCTGTGAGGGGGCGGAGGCCTGCACACGGCCCACAGCCACAGATGTACACTGCTGACCTCTCAACAAATTCAGATTCGGCTGGAGCGGTACAAGAGACTGGCAGGACCAAAGATGATAGACAGCCTTGCTACATCTCCGTGGTCCCTTATTTTGCATTCTTTAGAGAGCAGGAACCAGGGAAGAGATTTATAGCAAGTGCCCGGTGACTGTTTGTTGGCCGGCTGGCTGGGTGGGTGGGTAGCGGGTGGACAAAATGTGGATAAAACTGAAAACACAGCCTCGTGGCTGAGTCTCCCGATGCTGCCCCTCCCCGGACAGCTGTGCCCTCCTGGTAGGGCATCCCTGCCCCAATCTCTCCAGACTCAGGACACGGCTCCATGAGTCCTGGGAGGAAGGTGTGGATGACATCAGTCGACTGGATTCAGTGCTCTGAAGGGAAGCAAAAGAGAGAGCCACGGGGATGCCAGACACCCCAGCCTCAGACTGAACTCCCCGTGGACACCAGTACAGCATGTGGGTCCCTCCAGATGCTTGGACGCTGCCCTTGCCCCAAATCCACGGGCTCTTTGTCTGTCTCAGAGACACAGAGATCATCAGCTAGCTGCTCCTATTGATGTGAGGTGGCAGTGGACGGAACGTGGCCTGAGTCCTACAGCGGTTGCCACGGAGCCCTGTGGTATCTTAGTCCCACAACGCCTGCTTCCCCCCTCTTCCTGTGAAACTCAAACTGCCCAAATAAAAGGTCAACAAACCCTAGAAGCGGGGCTCTCTCCAGGTTGTTCTTCTAAAAACAACTTGCCTTTTTTTTTTTTTGGTCTTAAACTAGACTTACGAAGGAATTCATTAAAATATATAATATGGAATATTTTGAAAGTTTCATTTCTAACCATACATCTTACATATCCTTTAGTAATTATATCTGCCTTTCACACATTTCTATGCACTGTCATGACAATGATAGCTACTACCTAAACTAGGCTGGCCTGTTTTCTTAGGTTCTCAAAGAATACCCACCGCTTCTCCAAGGCAGAACACTCCTACAGGGTGGACTATAGCTCCCACAGCCTAAATTAAAATTCCGGAGGAGCTGGGGAGATAGCTCTGTGGCACAAATGCCTGCCTGGCAAGTGCAAGGTCGTGAGTTTGAACCCCAGTCCCGCAAAAAAAAAAAAAAGAGATTCCTGGGCTCTGGCTGATTTCCTTGTACTGAAGGGTGCATCTCTCAGATGGTTACAACTCTCTGTCAAGTGGGAAACCTGAGAGGCTGTTAGATTGTAGACCTAAGTTGTCGCTCAAAAGTCTCCTTTGTTCAGAGACTGGACTTGGAGTGGGCTGGCATCAGGGAAGGCCGTGCTCCTCAGAGCTGGTCATGCTGTGAGGAGTCTGCACAGAGGAGCTTGGTCCACGGAGCATGCTCTAGAGGGTCTCCTCCTTTCCCTCCCTGCTTCCTGGCTGCAATGACAGGAGCAGCTGTCCTCAGCCACACCTTTCTCCCTTGGCTTTGTTGCCCTGTGGCTGGCAGACCACAGACAGAAAGTGTGAGTCCGAGTAAACCCCTCCTTCACAGTGCAGGATCAGATCAGCAAGAAGGTGGAGACCGATGAAGGGGGTTCGGGACCAGCGAGGAAGCACGTGACTGAGACTAGCTGAGGAGAACAAGGCGGTCAGAACTGACTTGGAGCTTTGGTTGGAGCCAGCTCTGGGGGCCTGGGAAGGTGGAAGCAAGCCCCTCCTAGGCATCCCTTGAGTTTCTCTCAGAGAAACAGAATTGACCACTCGTGGGGAACAGCTCCGAGTCTCAGTTATGAGGCTCCCTTCAGCCCACAACGGAGCTGTGCGTCTCCTTCTCTAAGGATGAGTGGGCAGGTAGTGAATCCCACTCCCTCTCCCCTTGACTTTTATATCTAACATTCTGCCTCTTTGTTGCACAGAATGGTGACCCAGGCCAGGCACTAACCTGAGTTATCACCCGGGTGACCAGCAGCGCGCTCTCAGACTTGTCAGCTCAACCCACAGGGTTCATCCTCGGGATCTTTCCAGTCCTGCTCCACAGGAGAGGAATCCCCGCTGCCCTAGCCAATCCCTTGTCACCATAAGAAGGAGAGAATGCGGGCGAGGGACAACATGCTATAATGCTAGCTTATTCATCTGTACTTGCTGTCACGTCCGCATGCAAATGAGAAAACGACTCATATTGATGGCTGAGTCCCTCGGCAGGAGTGTGTCGTGGGACAACAGCTCACGTATTTCCTTGAGAAATCCCTTCCGAATGCAACCTTCTCCCTTCCCTTTGAAACTATGGAAGCAAAAAGGCAAAGCCGGGTGCAGATGTGTTGTGGAACAAAGGTGGCATTGAAGTGCTCTTACACACAGCGGAGTTGAGGTCTTCTGTTAAAGTTATCCATCTGGAAAAACAGAAACATGATTTAGACCCTTTCTGAACCTTTTCCCTCACCTGCTAACCTTTGGAAAGTGAATTAAAGCTGCTGAAAGATGCTGAGCTCAACTGCTGTTGAACCAAGGACCGTAGAGACAGATGTCGGCTCCAGGGTTGCGCAATGGCTGGGCCCTTGCCAAGGGAGTTAAAAGAAAAAAATCAAGATGACCTTGCTGGGTGTCAAATGCTTCTCAGAAATTCAGAGCACACTCGTCACCACAAGGGACTCTCTCCGGGGACTGCTGCTAAGTGGTAGCGGTAGTGACAGTGGGAACAGCCCATAGACAATGAGCATGCTGAAGTTACGCTGCATCCGATTCAGCCTAAGTCATCCAGTGACCCGTCACCAAAAGCCCGATTCCTTCAAGTTACAACCGCTGTTGAATTAGCACTATTGGTGAAAATTTGATTATGCTCTCAAAATCAGCACCACGACACAGACCGCCTTATGCATGAGAAGCCAGTGGCCCCGGGGGAGTCCACGTCCTTGAGCTTCCCAGCTGTTCCTGCTGACCCAGGGACTCGAGGTGGAACCTGTTAGGCCTCTGCTCTGTGATGGACTGGGCGCAGATGGGGTCTTGGAAAGAGCGGGCAACCAGCGAGATATGTCTTCATCACGCACTGCTAGAGGAAAGAAAGATAGACAGCCTTATAGAAAGGAAGACACCTTTGCCATCGGCTTGTCCTCGGGTGCTGATATCAGAGGCCAGCTTTGGGCCTGTGCTCCTCCTCCATTACACGTGGCTTACAAAGAGGAATTTTCACTGCATTATCCACATTTCTTTGGCACTGTTGCTAATATGTGTGTCCCATTACGTGGCATGCTGAAAATGATGCCCTCAGAGAAGGTTGAGACAGACAGACAGACAGACAGACAGAGACACAGAGTGCACAACCTGATCAAAAAGGCCCAGCAGGAAAGTGATGGAAAGGGCTCCCAACGCAGTGCATCCCATCAGGCCCTCAAAGACGACCAAGGCGGGACTTCCGGAAGATGCGTGTATGGCTAGAGAGAGACGTTGTCGTCCACCCTGGACGACACACCGAGCACAGCGAGCACACCGCTTCCTCAGAGCACCTGCTCACAAGTGGAAAGAAGTCAACCCCGCTTCATTCGCCAGTTGCCTTCACATCCTCGCAGCCACAAAACGCCCCGTCATTGAGCTTTGCACTCCTCGTTGGCCATTCTCAACTCCTTCAAGGGGCCTACCAAGTAACAGAAGGCATTTTTAAAAGACGGCGGAAAGAATGTTGCCTTCCAATTTTTTATTTCACATAGTAGAGAAGACACACAGTGTTGAGAAAACTGTAAAAAGTTTACATATTTTATGATATTATCTTCAATGAATTTCTCCATCCACATGATCAAATGCACCCCTGTCAGGATGCTGTCATCAGCTGTGACGACATCCATGGATTTTTCCTTCTGATCCTCACTTGGGTTGGCCATGGCGTCCCCAACACACACGGCAACGAGGCACAGCCTGGTTTGCCCCCCACCTCCTCTAAAAAGACAACATTTTGGGTGTGTGATGTAAGGAGACCCCCATCTTAATAACGGTAAGAATGAGAGGTACGGAATAGTGGAAATTCCTCTTACAGAACTTCATCTATGTCTCTGGAATGATGCTGTTTAAAAATAAAAATTAAAATAAATAAATGTTGCAGATTTAAAGGATAAAAAACAATGTTCTTCTTAATTGTGGTAATGTATTTTTTAGAAGGAAATTAGGTTTCCACCTACCTACTGGTCTGACACCTTAGTGAATTGCATTTGTATACATGTTTTCTGCAACTTCTGCATATTTGTCAAAATCAATCCTGGGCACATTCATGCTCCATAAATATATAACCTCTCCCTTCACCTCCTTAGCTGTGAAATACTTCTTCAAGTTTAGTCATATGACACAGTAAATATATGGACAGTTGAGAAGAGCCTGAAATCTCAGGATGTACTTCTCGGAAACTTTTTTTTTAAAAAATCACATTTCACTACAAATTCCAAGAACTGAAGTGCTGTCCGTGCTTCTGTTTCTTTGGGAAACAAGCACGGCCTTCAATCACCTTTGTAGCAGAAGAAATTTCCTTGCGAGTCTACGGCAGGAAACCCACCATACACGTCTATTACAGGCTGAATCTAAGGGAACTGTTAGATGAGGACTTGTGGAGCTCTTCTTCTTCTGCTACCAAAAGACTCTGGAGAAATTGACTGAGCATCAACAAATATTGAGAACCTTCAATCCACTGCTGTCCAAGTGTCTGGTAGCTGAGGGCAAAAATTAATGCATCAGACATCCTCTGGCTGTGCAAGACCAGGATACCGTCACCTGCTCTCTGATTGTTTATCTAGAAACTTGACTTCGATTTTTTTATATAAATGCCCATGACTTTCTACCTTCTTGTTGCACACTTCCTGGATTGCTTCATAAATTTTATGTGCTAATCTCACAGGAACAATTACAAAGCTTGAATTTCGCCATAGCCCTTTCAGAATGATCCGGGCTTCCGGGAGATGTTTTCACCTATGATTTATTTGACTTGTATTTCATCGCAGGAAAAAGACCGCTCGGAAAAACCATCACACACAGCAGAGGAGCAGCTCCTGTGGTCACAATGACTTTCAGATTCTAGCGCGCTTGACAGTTGAGAAAGAGCCCCAACCCGGGTCGCTAGCACAGATGGTGTTGTGTGTGTGCGTAATGTGTCACCAGGGAGCCTCTTCCTGGCCAGTCCTACAGGCTGATGCACATTTTATCCCTGAGGTGACACTGAAATGCATGAGCAATCATTCCCCAAATGGTAAAAATAAAAAGCCACCATGAAGAAAGACCTCAAGTGTCCATCGAGAAAAACAGAATCAATGTAATTCGGGTTGGATTCCTTTGTGTTTAAAATCTCTAATCTATTGCTTTGGTGCAGGAATGTAGAACACCGCAGGGACTGGTGACATGGACCAGAGAAAAGCACACCCTCACAGTGCTCCACACCTCAAAAGGAGCGCTCAAGACAAATACACAAAGCGAGAGGAATGCGGAAAAGGAACTGGCTATGTGGAGAGATCACTTAGCAGTTTCTCAGAAACTCCAAGAAATTAAAATTTAGTATACATCCAGAAATCCCACTTGGAGGTATCTTCCTGGCATGGTTTGTATCTAGTTGTCCCCCCAAAACCTCACGCAGTCATGGGGCAGGGCCTTCTACAGTTTGAGACAAACTCATGATCCACTGGGACTATGTGTCCTGGTACTGCTGGGATTATGGATCTTAGTACTGTTGGGATTATGGGTGTGGTCTGAGATGGATATCTTGAGGCAGAGAGCCTGAATGTAATATAAGAGAGACAGAGAAACAGACTCTCCCTGGTTGGTTGGTTGCAGTCCCGCCCCCATGAACTGCTGCTCTCTGCCCTGTTCCACTCAGCCTTGAAGCCAGCCAAATGTGAACTGAAACCTCCAGTAACTGTGAGCTGAATATACCTTTTCTTCCTTCATTTAGGGTGTTAGGTATTTGTGTCAGCAATGAGAGAAGAGTAACTGAGACACTTACCAAGTGAACTGAAAACTTGCCTTTTTGTACTAATCTGTATACAAACGGTTATTATCAGTGTAGTCATAACTGTCCAAACCTGGAAGGAACTAAGAGTTCCTGCAATGGGAGAGGAATAAACAAGGTCTAGCACTGAGGTGCACACAGTGGGACACTATTTAATAATAAAAAATGAACCAATCATCAATGCACAGGACAACTGGACAAATCTTAAACATATTTTGCTGAGTTCAAGAAATCCAACCCAAGAGGCTCCTTGTAGTATCATTCTAGTCCTTTCATAGTCTAGCAAAGGTTAGACTTTACAGATGGAAAATGCTCAGGAATTGTCAAGCACTCGCTAATAGAAGGAATTAGGCCCTTGGAGAAATGGGCTATTCAGCCACCAGATCCAGGAAAATGCGAGATGCCTGGCTAGCGACAGGAAGAGAAAGTGCTCAAAAATAAAACAGGGTCCGTATATAGAGCAGCAAGGTTATTCCATAAATACACAGATTGACCAAATAAGCCTCAATAAAAATGAAATTATATCTCAAACGGATGTAAAAGCCATCTTGAAAGCAACAACAAGAACCCAACTACACAAACAGGACCGTGGAAATAACACAAGAGTGAACCCGAAAGCAGCGCTGTACAAAGGGGAACAATTTGAACAGCAAAGTAAGTAGTGTAGCTTCATGTTACAGCTCTGAGTACTGAGGTTCTATGAGTCCATCTGGTAGAAAAAAAATGATAAAACTGAACCAGAGGAGACACGTTTTCCTTATAAATGAATTACAGATAATACATGTCGATATTTACTCCTTCTAGAGGTGAATCGTAGTTTCCTGCCCCTTGAGTAGAGGTTGGACTTAGTGACCATATTTAAAGAATGGAATATGAAAATTAAAATAAATAGAAACTTCTTAGTGGCAGAAGTGTCTGACAGCACCCTACGCCAGGGAGCAGGGTCGCCTCCCCTTGGGTGATGAGCTCAGACAGGAAGCAACAGGGGGCTGTCTCGGCTCTGTTGTCTTCTTTCCCAAATCTTGTGACCTCACAGCTCCAGTTAAAGCACAAAGCCGGACTCTTCGAGCCTTTGAGGTCCTAAGAGAACTAAAGGCAACAGAGAGATGCTGGTAGGGTTCTGGAACAAAAAAAAAAAAAAAAAGAGCAGAAGCAATGAAATTGGAGAAAAGCCAGAGTTCAGTTTTTTTTAAAATCTCATCAGAACCCTACAATAATAGTATAGTATTGTGCAGCCCAGTAAGTTATTTTATGCCACTTGATAAACAGAATAAGTTACTATAACTAGTTTCTTCTATGTCATATTTTAACTTAGATTTGCAATTTCTACAAACTCTAGTCTGTAGACTAAGTAAATCATGAATTACAGACTTTCTATCATTTCCAACAATAAAATTAGTGGAAATGTACAAATCTTGCATGAATCAGTATATAGAACGGTACTGAAGGGCACTATGGACTTAATAAAATGAACAGCAAGAGTGTTTTCATGGGTAGCAAACTACAATATGGCAAGAACTCTAAACCTTCAAGGGCAAATCCAAACTAAAACCCTACTAAGGTGTTGGCTTGGATGGATTCGGAAAGCTGATTTTGAAACTTACAAGGGAGAACAAAACATAAGAACATCCCAGATTTAAAAAAAAAAAAAATAGATTATGAAGTTTGTTGGGTTCATTTTACTACTGAGCGCCACAGCATTTCGAACTGTTACATAATGTATTTTGTGAGTAACATATTGGACTCTAAACAATTTTTAATGAAACATCATGGGTTTGGAGCCCAGCTGACCAGGGTTTGAAGTCAGCTATGTTTTCTACAACCCATGATCTCAGAGAAAGAAAACCTCCTAAAGACTGCCTCACCTGCAAGATAAGAACGGGAACTCAGGCGCCATCCTGACAGTTCAACAGACTAACACACCTGCTTAGGCGGAGTGCAGCAGTTGGGGTTTGATCCCCAGTGTGCTGTGCTGGCCCCAGCCCTGGGGTACACTGAGATGGTGACTGAGACTGGGCATGGTGGCACACATCTGTAATCCTGGCGCACATCTGTAATCCCGGCGAAAACCGGAGAATCATTATGAGTCTGATCTATGTAATGAGACCCTGTCCTAAATACATTTAAAAAAAGAATCAGAACTCATCTCAGGGACTTCCAGCAATGAGCTACTAAGACCTGAAAAGGTTTTCCAACACATAGCGGTTGACAAAACACCCTTTGCTCCCTTGACAGAAACACAGCAACATGGACAACCCCAGGGACTCCTGGCTCTGCAACTGTTAACCTATTCTGTTACAGTTTGTGCCTAGATGCCCCCCTTCCCTGTGCAGCCATGGTGGTGGACAGGCTCTTGAGAGGTGGGTGAGTCTAGAGTTCATGACTGACTCAGGATCCAGTGCTACGACTAAGAGTTGACTGCTACGCTACCCTATGGCAGCTAGCCTGCATATAATTTAAGGGACAAAAAGAGGCTGGTCTCTCCTTGGTGGCTTTTGCTGTATTTTGCCACCACGCGCTTTGCCCCTCTCACATGTGCCACTATGAGCTAAATAAACCTCTCTTCTTTTAACCTTTGGGTGTCAGATATTTTGTCTTAGTAATGAGAGAAAAGTAACTAAGGCCCTTACCCTGCCATTCCATATAATAGCTGGTAGCGTGCACTGCCCACCCAAGACAGATAGAGGGAAAAGAGAAACTGACCAGACCCTGAAATCCACTCAGTATACTTCCCCCACTCTAGCCCATTCTCTCGCACACTAAACAGAGACTCTTAAGGATAAAAATTGTCCTAACTTCAGGAAACATATCAGAAAGCCGAGACAAGAAAATGTAATGGGTGTCAAAAGCAGCGTTTTGATTTCCATGAAATGTCAACCCACCGCATTGAAAAAGAAGAATGTTAGCATTAAATAAAACATAAAACCCAGAAGAACTGATTTAATGTCAGCCTAAGTAACATCACTTTTATTAACCTTTAAATTAATACTTCCTTCCAAGTAGAGAAGGCCTAGCTTACCCATTCAAATATTGTAAATATATTTAAATGATGTCAGTTTTCAACTTTGAAGGAAATAAATCACTTTAATGTCCATGTACATTAGGCAAACCAGACCACCTCAGTGAGGCAGGAGGGGAAGCAGGGTGACACAGGACAGGAGAGATATTGGGTTGGACTGGGTCTCAGACCTGGGGACAAGGGACACAGCCTGTAGCCTGCCTTCCAGGCATTCAGCTCTCTGAAACAGGTAACCATTCAGCTCTGCTTCTGGGTGGGTCCAGGGGAAGATGGCTATGCTCACATGCATGCTGATTTTCATGTTTGAATATTTAAAATATTTATGCTTCATACTGAAAAAGCAAAATAAAAAGAGAAACTTTATGGGACTGTCTTAGTTACTTTTCACTCGTTGCTGGGACAAATATCTGACACTCAAAATGAAGGAAGGAGAGGTTTATTTAGCTCACAGTTGCTGGAGGTTTCAGTCCCTATTCAGCTGGCCCAAGGCTGAGTGGAACAGGGCAGAGAGCATCCAGTGCATGGCAGCGGAACAACAACAATCACAACAGAGGCAACAGACCAACCAGGGCGCAGAGAACAACAGGAGTCTGTCTCTCTGTCTCTCTTTATATTACATTCAGGCTCTCCAGCTCAGCCTATCTGCCTTAGGCCACACCCATAAACCCATCAGTACTAAAACACATAATCCCAGTGGATCATGACTCAAGTCTCAAACTCTAGAAGTCCCCGCCCCATGACTGCATGAGGCTTTGGGAGGACAACTAGACATAAACCATAACAGAGACCAAAGGTTATCCTAATGCATACTTTAGCTGTCACATTTTGTAAAAAGAGAAAGAGAGAGACAGAAACAGAGAGACAGAGAGAAAAAAAGACAGAGAGAGAGAGAGAGAGAGAGGAGGGAAGGAGGGAGGGAGAGAGAACACAGCATCACAGCATATGCAGGAAACACAAAGTACATACGAAGTCTTCATCAAGAATAATAGTGGCTCATCTCTATGCAGGGCTCTCTGGATGCCAGGAATGCTTCTAACTGCTTTTCACAATGACCTCATTTGACCTCTGTCACTACCCAGGAGGTAGACAGTGTTCTTCTCTCCCGTAGCAGATCACTGCCCAGAGAGATTCAGCAACTCGACCAGGGTCACTCACAGGATGTGCATATGCAGCTGACTCCATCTCTAGGTTTTTAACCTCTGGAACTCCCATCTTTTCAAAGTGCTGTGCATTGAACGCCTGGTTCCACACTGAGTAAGCTTCCCCCTCACCTCCATCACATTGCTTTTCAAACACCCCCAAAGAATAAAACTTTCCATCACCCCAACCAGAAAAGAAAATCAAAGTCTATATAATTGGTTTCTGTAACTGATTTAAGAAGATAACTAAACAAAGAAGTAAGTAAGTGAATAAGTGGAGGGCTGGGGAGATAGCTCAGTGGCCTAAGCACCTGCCTGACAAGCACAAGGACCAAGGTGTGATCCTGGGTACCACGTGCCATGCTGGGCCCCGGAACCTCGGGAGTGCTGTGCTGGCCACCAAAACCAGGCATGGGCACAAGCCTGTAATCTCAGTGCTAGCAAAGATGAGGAAGGAGGATCACTATGAGTCTGAGCTGCATGGTGAGACCCTGTACAAAATATAAATGAATAAATACATAATAAAATGGATAGCAAAATATCCGCCCATAGAAGAATAAGAGTCCTAGACAAAACGACATTAAATTATAAGTACTGCGATTATAGAACGTAAAGCTTAAATTTACTAACATGGGCATATTTTTGAATATTTTATTTTATCCCTCTGATTATACGTTACATGGAAGTCTCTTAATCCAGGATTGGCAACCAAGCCACTTTTTTTCACCCTTCTGACCAAATACGTGGGATTTTCCGTCTGGACCATTTTCCAGCCACTGAGATCCCTACAGTTCAACTTAGTTTTGACACTAACAGAATTATCGCAGACCTTATTGGTTAAATGGTTGGACCCAAGGATTGTCCCCACTTCTGACACCATTCCCAAGAGTTAGGTGGTCACCTGCACTTTGGGTGAACCAGTGACAGAGCAGGGACTTCCATGACTCACCTCCCCGCTTTGTGGTCTTTGCAGTCACCTGCTAGGACAGCCCACAGACTTCCGGAAAGCCCTTTTCCCACCATCACTGGCTTATCACAGAGAACACAGCTACATGGAAGCACCGTGGGCAGCAGGTCGGGAAGGCTTAGCTACACCCCCTGCCCAACACTTCTGTTCTTCCCCAGCCAGAAAGGTCCCCAGGGCTGGGTCTTGAGGCAGGGGTTACTGAGACACGGTTGAATAAATCACTAGGCAGAATCTCCAGCCCCTCTCCCTACCTAGAGGTGTAAGACTGAAGCTAAAAATCGCAAATATCAAACCAAGAGTTGGTGTTTCTGGGGAACAAGCTTCACCCTGAAGCTCAAGCCACTGAGACTGACTCCACTCAAACAAAAGATGATTCAACCACTGAGGAAACTACCTGCTAAGAGTTGATCAGAGCTGCATGGAACCTATAGATCCACTTGAGAAAGGTAATGGCTTGATTATACAGTTTTCCCACTCATGAACATTATTCCCTTTATTTCAGATTTCTCTCGCTTCCATCACCAGTATTTTATACCTTTCAATGCGGAGGTTTTGCACAGCTTTTGTGGATAGTTGATTTTTTTTGTCACTGTGATGATCACGTGTCAAACTGACTAAGTTAAAAGTTGCCCAGAGAGGGCCAGCAAGATTGCTCAGTGGACTAAGTGCTTGCTTAGACAAGTGCAGAGATGGGGTTCAATCCCTGGCACCACATGCCTCACTGGCTCTGCCCCCCGGGCAAACAGCAGGCCTGTAATCCCAACACTGCAGAGGAAGAAAATAGGAGAATCACTATGAGTCCAAGCTGTGACCCTGTGAGGCCCTGTACCAAGTACATAAAAAAAAAAAAAAAAAAGTTGCCCAATAGCTAATAAGACATTATTCTGGGTGGTTCTGGGAAGGTATTTTCAGAAAAGATTAGCATTTGATTTTTGATTATTGTCTCTGTTACTCTTCTCTTTTTGCTGGGGCAAATACCCAACACTCAGAATGAAGGAAGGAAAGATTCCCTCAGTTTGCAGTGAGTGGAGGTTTCAGTCCAACTGAAAGCTGGCTGGCTCCAAGGCAGAGAGTATTTTGAGAGCACTATGTTCCTCAAACATCTCCTCTCTGCCCAAGGCAGCCTCAATCGCAGACACTGCTCTCTGGTGCCTCTGGAGCTGTCAGGGTCCAGAGGAGAGGATGGGGTGTTGCTGCATCCAGGATGACCCACCCTCTCTGACCCCGCCCCTTGGGGGCCCACCCCACCCTCTAGCCACGCCTCTCAAGCCACAGGCTGTTTCTTGAGCAGGGCCATCCAACTACAGGCAAACCACGGGAATTATACAGACTGAACAAAGATGGACTTAACCAGTCTGGGAGGCTATTTTCCAATTTGCCAAGGGCCCGAATAGAACAAAAAAGACAGATGAAAGACAAATTTACTTTCTGCTTAACTAAAGTCAGCCATGTCCTTCCTGCTCCCGGATACTGGGGTACTAACATTCCTCCTGGTTCTGGGGTCCTTTTGCAAGCTTGACACACACTAATGGCTTTTGTGGCTAGCACGTGGTAGACTTCAGGACTTCACGGCCCCATAACTGCACACGCCAATCTCTCATAACAGGTAGATCTCCACGGGTTGCCCGGACAGTTATAACACAGTGCCTATTATAAATAGTATTTAACTATTTGTTGTTCGTGAAGTTTTATACATTGACCTTTCAAATAACCATCTTGCTACATTCGCTTAGTAAAAGCAATACTTTTCTTACAGATAACTTTTTACATAGTTATATAAATAGTAGCATAATAATGATAATCTTGTTTTATTTTCTAATTCTAACGTAGTTTATTTCTTGTTCTTGGCTTATCCTACTGGCAGTGACCTATATCCTAATTTCTAAAGCCATGAGAGTGACCATTCTTGTTTGGGTACAGACCTCAGGGGTGCGTATGCACTAGTGCAAGCTTAGCTGTCAGATTTCTGTAGATCTCCTTGACCAAATTAAGAAAGCTTCTAGCTAGCCAAAGCCTTTCTATGAAGAACGGACAAAGAATTTTATCACGTGCTTCCTCATGCATTTGTCTATACCAAGTGTCTTCAAACAATACTCTCTAACAGCTCCTTTCCTGCTAAAGTGGCATTTGAACAGTTGTGACAGAGACGACAGAACTTGAAGAAGGTACAATATTTACTTTCTGTCACTTGACAGAAAACATTTGGGCCTCCTCTGATTTGCAGGATTTGTTTTCCTCTTTATTCTATAAATAGGTACTAAACTGATAGGTTTCTGAAAGTTAAATCAACCTTTTACCCAATGAAAAAATTTCTTACATAGATTATTGCTTATGTATACCTTGACTGCGTTTGCTAACGCCTAGGTTTGAAGTTTTACATCTGTGATACTGAGAGGTAGTAATGACCTGCATTGTACCTCTTATCATGTCTCTATACCTTTTTTTTTAAAACTTGACAAGTAAACATTGCTTGTATTTATGGTGTATGACATGGTGTTTGAATGCATGCCTACTTTAAGGAACATTTAAATCAAGCTATTTAATATATGTGTTACAGAAAAAGGGTAATAAAAGAGAA
The DNA here is from genome assembly GCA_004027915.1 of Capromys pilorides. NCBI lineage: Eukaryota > Metazoa > Chordata > Mammalia > Rodentia > Capromyidae > Capromys > Capromys pilorides. Next base: position 43,481 of record PVKN010001528.1, read on the forward strand.
TGAGAGGAAAAGAAAAAAAATGCCATAGGACTGACCTGCTACCATTTTATATATGGTTAGACTTCTAAATTTTTGTGTAAAAATGCATAATTGCATTTTTATCACATTCTAAAGAGATTTATTTGAATATCAATGATTGATGGAAAATACCAGTTCCATGTTAAGTCTAAAGCATTTGATACTCAGAAAGACAGTGATGTTAAGCTCCAATGTCTCTGTTATAGGGTAATAGTATCACTAAGCTTCTATTCTGGAGGGTGAACAACTAAAGTTTGCAGACTAAAAATTAGAGAAAAAAAAGGGCTATAAGGATAGCCAATATTTTGGCCCTAACCCCTCTAGGTCGTTGAGGACTCAGGTCATAAGAGAACCTGCACTGTAACATCCTATAACTCAGTGGTGTTCCAAATTTTTTGATCAAGGAGAATATGGGGCCAAAGAAGAAGGGGATCAACAATGTGTAGTGTGCCTAAGGAGAGTCACCTAGAGAGAAAACATTCTTTCAGGTTTTCACAGAGAGCAAACTGGTCAAGCAATGGCTGTAACTCATCCAGACGACTGACTCTGACAAAAGTTCTACAAAATGTTGAACATGATTTCAGGATAGATCCTGAGGGAATTTGACTGACCTTGTCAGATACAAAAGTTACATAGGTCTTGCTTCAACTTGGTCTTAACCACCCAGTAGAAAAGTTTAACCATGAGGTATAAAAAGTAAAGTCATATTAATATTTTGAGCTGTAAAAGGCTCAAGTCAACAGCTTCTGACAGTGCCAGTTCTGCTGATAACCCACTACCATTATGGACTATTGGACTATACATGCAGCTACTTTCTCTTAGTTCAATGAGAAGATTTATACTCATAGTGCCTAGAAAAGTTACCATGCCTGCATCTTGTACTCTGAGCAACTACTAGAAGACAACAATATGCATTGTATTAATTATTGTGGCTGTCCTACTAACGTGTTTTAAAACTGTTTCATAGTTCTTATTAAAATTAATAAAATTAAAAAAGAAGAAAAATTGCTGATAATTTACCTTCGCATAAGCTTGGCATTAGACAATGCAGTGAACAGAATAGTGATATATATATATATATATATATATATATATATATATATGCATTACCTCACCTCATCTGTAAGTTGTTTTCTTTTTTGTTTTTTTCCTTCGGGTTTTTTTTTTTTTTGTATTTAGTAGAGGGTCTACAGGGTCTCACTATACACATCAGACTCATAGTGATTCTCATAGTGATTCAGCCTCCCAAATGTTGGGGTTACAGGTATCAGACTCATAGTGATTCTCATAGTGATTCAGCCTCCCAAATGTTGGGGTTACAGGTATCAGACTCATAGTGATTCTCATAGTGATTCAGCCTCCCAAATGTTGGGGTTACAGGTGTGCACCACTATGCCCAGGGGTGGGGATTTGTCACCTCAGGCAAATTGCCATCTCAGCGCACCCCAGGAACAGGGCCGGCATGGCATGCTGGGGATTGAACCCTTGACCCTGTGTCTGTCTAAGCAAGCACTTTAATTCACTGAGCTATCTGGCCAGCCCTCTCATCTGTAAGTTTTTTTGAAATGATTTTACAATGTAGTATACAGTTTTCTTTCTGAATGTTGTTCAGCAGTACTCCAGGTATGGTCTTCCTGATTGGTCTGTAGTCTTCGATAAGTGTAAGAAGTTACTGTATGAAACGTGTCAAACTACTAAGACTGCACTGATGCATCCATCATTTTCAAGATTGTTGGTCACCTGGGCATGTTGACCCCAAATGACTTTGCCTCCTTGTGTCACAAGGCCCAACTCACTCACGTTCACCCCAATCACTGTTCCTTTGGGAACAACCCCCAGGGTCATATACGGTGGCGATGAAGGGTTGTTTATCACACCATGTACCGCCAGGCAAAAGGTGGCTTTCAGTTCAGGCCCATGTGTTACATGGGCCTTCTTACAATAAGCCCATTGGCCTAGTGAATCTTTCATATTTTGGCTGTTTTCTTGTAAAGCCATCTCCAACAAAGCAGACTTTAGCAACCACCCCCTTCCATGCCTTCTTTTTTTCTCTTTCCAGTTCGAATAATTTTACTACTTGTTTCTCCTGGGCACTAACTTTGGGAAGAGGAACTTCCCGTTTTCCCACATTTTCATTTTTGCTTGATCATGTTGGAAAGCTCCTTTGCACGAGACTGTCCTTGTTTGTCCAGCAGGTAGGCAGGCACTGCTCCCTGTGGAGTGTTTTCATCGTTCTTTGGTTTGGTGTTCCTCTTTTCATGCATCTTGATAGTCTTCATTTGTATCTTCTCGCGCAGTGCTGTTTGTGGTAGTGTAACCTTCAGGCCATTTTTTTGCCTTCTTTGAATGCTCATGAGCCTCTTGACTTCCCTTTTTTCACTTTTTTCATGGTAGTCCAAGTGGTACCCATAGCATCTATGGTGTAATTCAATGCATTTATTCTGTGGCATACGGGCAGCTGCAGAGCTGCCTCGGGCAGCCTCAGGTGTGCAAGGAAAATCCTAATTTTGCGGTCTCCCAGACACATGAGCTGCCTCCACCTCACCTGTAAGTTTTGTATGGAAACTTGTTTTATTTTGTGAGTGCTTGCAAAGGCCAATTCTCTTTCTTTTCTAAGTATCTGAAGGTGACCACTGATGACATCTGCCCTGAGTTCTGTTGGGAAAGTTTTAATTAGAGATTCAACTTTGCATTATAGGTTGATCTGCCATGTCTTCAGTAGGCCCATTGTTCTAGTCAGGGTTCTACTAGAGGAACAGATATAATACAAGGAACTGATATAACATAAGATGTGCCAGTCCCAGAGTCAGATGGGGAAGTGTGCTGAGAGCGTCTGCACACTGCCCACCGAAGGATTCAGTCCCAAGGCTATTATATTGAGTGCAGTGTTCCAGCCCTACTGGTCTCTACTGGTCTTAATCAGTTTCTACTGGTTCCTAACAGACGTTGTGACTGAAAAGGAAGGCAGAAGAATCTGCAACAGAAAGCCGAAGGGTGCAAACTAGAGGCTGATGAGTCTGTGCAGGAAGCCAGAAGATCAAGTCCAAATTAAGTTATTCTGGGGCAAGGCCCTCATGGCTCAGAGTGTGAGACAGCCAGGCCATGCAGCCAAATTGATAAAATGTATCGACTACCATCAGCACACCAAGTTGACACAATGTGCTGGTAAAACTTATGGACCAAGGGCTTCCCTCCAAGTAGACACAATGTATCAACCACTACAGCCATTTTACAAAAACTTGACCCTCAGACTATGGTGCTACTCCGAGACTTGTGAAACATTTAATAAGCATGGACCAATGCTAAGTTTTCATGTCAGGGGTTGGTCTTCTCTTGAAAGAATCTGTGGGACCAGGTCTTTCATTTCTTAGCCGTGAGGTACATGGTTTTGCTCCAACACACACTCTCTGCTTTGATGTGCTACATCACCATACTCCCAGACAACAAGGCAATCAACTATGGACTGACATCTCTAAAGTCATAAGCCTACGACAGCTTTCTCTTCACAGATTGATTCTCTCAGGCATTTGTTACAGTAAAAGAAACACAACCAGCCTTGTCTGCCTATTTCTTGTCAGTTTTGGTAAAATGAATTTTCAAGAAAGTCTGTGTGATTCATCTAAATTTCCAAATTATTAATGGAGAAGTGTTTATCAGATTCTTTGATGACCATTTGTAGGTTTGTAAGACCTATAATAATGTTCTGTCCTTCTGTTTTCATACTGGAAACATGCCTTTCTCAATTTTGCGCTATATCAATTGCATTTTTGTTATGGTTTATGTCTAGTTGTACCCCCAAAGCCTCATGCAATCATGGGGCAGGGACTTCTAGAGTTTGAGACTTGACTCATGATCCACTGGGATTATGTGTTTTCGTATTTATGGGATTATGGGTCTGAGTACTTTTGGGATTATGGGTATAGCCTAAAGTGGATAGGCTGAGGCAGAGAGCCTGAATGTAATATAAAGAGAGACAGAGAGACAGACTCATGCTGTTGCTCTCTGCACTCTGGTTGGTCAGTTGCCTCTGTCACAGTCGTTGCTGTTCCACCACCTTGAACTGGATGCTCTCTGCCTTGGGCCAACTGAATATGGACTGAAACCTGCAGCAACTGTGAGCTAAATAAACCTTTCCTTCCTTCATTTTGGGTGCCGGGCATTTGTCCCAGCAACCAGAGAAGAGTAATTAAGACAATTATACCAAGCAACTAATATTTGTAATACTAGTGTTCTCTACTGAATTTCACCATTTCCATTTCTTTGATTTTTTTCTTAATCGCTCCTGTGACTTCTCTATTCTGATTCCCCAGGGTGGGATCTAGTGTCCTTGAGCCGAATGTGAGCTGCAGGCTTGGACGTTTCCCTCGAAGCTGCTCATTGTCTGCCTTTGAGTTTTTGCTACGTTCTTTTTCATCAAAAGGTTTTCTGACTTGCTCAGTGTGTTTTTTTGTTTCTGTTCTTGATTCATGATGACTTATTTTTGTGTGATACTCTTTAAAAATTTAGGAATTCTTCTACTGTCAAGTTGGTGGGTCTGCGCCCATGCAGAGGCCCACCTATCGGGTCAACACGGCGGCAAGCCCTAGCGGGGAGGTCTAGAACCCGCGATGCCGGGCCACTGCTAGCCTCTCTTCTCTCTCCCTGGGGAAACTGGGAACTTCCTTTGTTGATTTTCACGCGCACCAACCCTCCCCAGACAGCGTCTTTTGCTTCACTGCGCCCCCGGTGGATACTCCGCCCCTAGCCCAATGGGATGAAAGCGCCAACCTCCGCCTCCACCTCAAGGGTCCCTGACTTCTCTGTGGCCGCCCTCCCGCGCCTGGCAGGATCGGATTTCTTTGCTTTTACTCGCTTCTCTTTCACACCACAGAAGGGAACCAAGTAGTTTGTCTTCTGGTTTAATTTGGAAACGTCTGCTTTGAAAGTTGTTATACACTGACAAACAGTGCAAACCCGAAGAGGATTTCTAAAGTTGTTTGTGCGTGGGCCCAGCACGTGTGTGTGCGTGTGCGTGTGCGTGTGTATGTGCGTGCGTGTGTGTGTGTGTGTGTGTGTGAATTAGATCTATGTCAACTCCGATGTTAAAATCTTCATAACATCTGGACACGGTGTTGCATGCCTGTAGAAAAGGTCCATGCGAAGCTGCGGCAAAAGCGTCCCAAGTATGAGGTTAGCCTGGGCAATTTCGCAAAAATAAAATCACAACAAGGACCGAGGCCAGCGCTGTGAGCGCGCCTTGTAACTGTCAAGGCCAAAGGGAACTTGTTAATTTCATCATGTCTGAGTAAATTTAGTGTTACAATAAAAAAATAAAAATAAAAAGAATGAGGCTGGAGCTCGGTAGTATACTGCCCTGGGTTCAACCCCTAGAATTGAAAACAATATATTTTAAATGTTTAATAAATATTTTGTATGCTTGCTTTGTACTGCTAGCAAGCGTGACACGTTCAGTTTTTTAACTGTGGTTTGGAAGTTGGCGTGTTTGTCCTTTCAGTTCTGGCAACTTTGCTTTTTGTGTCTTGAAATCTTATTAAGATTACACATATATTACGGTTTTTGGATTTTCCTTTTTAATTGACTCTTTAATCACTATGAAAACACCTTCAGCAATATTTCTCACTTTGTTTTTGATATTTTATGACACTAGGGATTGAATCCAGTACCTCTGTGCTGTGCTATATACCCAGTCCCTTTTGTTTATTTTGAGACAAGGTCTGATCAAGCCACTAAATGGGTAAGGCTGGACTCAAACTTGTTATGTTGCTTTCGCCTCGGAATTACCTGTGTACGCCGCTGTGCCTGGCTTCGTTGCCTTTTTATATTAACGAACCTACTGTCTTGGTTTGGACATAGCTCTTTACTTTCTCACCCATTCTGCATCTTAAAGTGCGCCCCTTCCCAAAGTATGAGTAGGTTTGCTTCATAATCTTCCATGTGAATTGTTAGCACACTGACATCTAACACAAATGGCGAGCACTTTTGGCTGAGTACTTGATTTAGCTGGCATGCTTACTAAATAAACCTGTAACACAGTTTAATGGGGCACAGCTCTCCAGAGGACGGTGCATTAGCTGCTGAAGTTTTGGCTCTTAATACAGATACTACTGGGGATAAAATGTGGACACTTCATGACATAAATAGCACCATTTTTTAAATAAGTGATGCTCCATATGCAATGGACACATATTAAAGCTCAACTGGGGCAGAAAGGGATGGTGACCCAGCACAGAGCACTGGAGGATGATGAGGGTTGTTTATGAAGTGTTCCCCAAAAGACTTCTGTGCAGAGAGCCCGGCCCCCAGGGCAGCAGCACGCAGACCCAGGGCCTCAGGCACACAGCCGTGGCTCTGGCTTTGTCAGTGGATTAATCCATTCATGGGTTCGTCACTGGGTAGGCTGCTGGGGGCCAGTGGAAATGGAGGAGCAGGACCTATCTGCAGGATGTCTTGGGGACGGCATCCTGCGCTGGCTACTTCCTCTCTCATCCTCTCTGCTTCTGGGCCACCAGGAGGCGAGCAGCATTTCTTCACCAGCTGCCCTACCCTGTTTTTTGGCTTGCCACATGCCTGCTGACCACAGAATGAAATGTCTGAAACCCTAAGCCAAAAGGAACCTTTCCTCTTTCCTTGTTCTCCAGTATTTATCACAGCCACGGAGAGGTTACTAACCCGAGTGGCGCAGGCGTTCTTGAGAAATCCCTGCACCTTCCATAATTAGTGGAGCTCCATACCCTGTGTCAACTTGACCAGTCTAGAAGCTTAACTGAACCGCTCAGTGAGGGTCAGGTTCCTCCCTCTGTAGACATCCTCATCCTGGGCAAGAGCAGAAGCAGAGTGTGGACTTGGTAGAGAGGTGCACACCCCCGCCCAGGGCGCAGCCTGCGCCCAACCCAAGGGAGGAGAGGTGGCTGCGCTCACCCGCGGGCCCTGTCTCCTGCCACCTTCAGCTGCTGCCCGTGCTACGCCCCTGCCTTGGAGACTATGAGGGGCTGAAAACTCCACACACTGCGAGTTACATACATGCTTCCCTCTTGGAGTGTTGGGCACTTCGTCTCAGCAATGAGAGAAAAGTAACACAGACACTGCCTCAAGCCTAGCTTTTGCGAGTTAGACTGGATAACCCGATCTTGCTTTTTTATTTCATTTGTCTTTCTGAAACAGAGTCTCACTGCGCACTGCGGGCTGGCCGTCCGTGCACTTGGTAGCCCGGGCCGGATCCTCTGGCTTCAGCCTCTGGCATGCGTCACCAAGCCCAGCTCCAATCTTCAGTATTCCTCCAAGTGGCTTCCCCGCTTCTCTCCTCGGTCCCTTCCCGTCAGCCTCTGGAAAGCCCTTAAGAATGTGAGGGCAGCGGGCTTTGCTCCCGTGATCCAGGGATCCAGGGCTTTCTCTTTGCTCCCATCGTGATCCAGGGCTTTTTCTTTGCTCCCATCGTGATCCAGGGCTTCCTCTTTGCTCCCATCGTGATCCAGGGCTTCCTCTTTGCTCCCATCGTGATCCAGGGCT
>PVKN010001529.1:0-50995 GCA_004027915.1 Capromys pilorides
AGATGATGAAGAAGAAGAAGGAGATGCCCAGAGCCTTGAGTACGTGTGGGTGCCCTTTCAAACACCCTCACACTGACTGCTTCAGGACATGGTGACTTGATTCCCACTGTCCACGGTTGCTTTATAGGGAATTTGCAGTGCTTGGGAACAGCTTGCAGATAGTGACTGATAAGTTTGGGTGACAGACACAGCCTGGCCACCTTGTCCTTGAGGGAGGAATACCCAGATGTGCGATGTGCATGACATCATTACCCCAGAGATTCCTTAGAATTAAGCTTCTGTCTCCTCCTGTGGTAACCTGGTTGCTGACTGACCCTTCCTGCCTTGACCGCCTCCCTTCCCCACTTACTGGATTTTCCTGTGCCTCTTAAATAAGTTTCAAGTGTGCAAATGCTTATCTTAGAGTTTGCTTCTGGGAGAACCCATACTATTGCCCAGACAAACACTGGGAAATCGATTCCTCATTTGTTCCCAGGAGTCAGCTGTCTTGGTCACAGCATTAGCTGAGTGCTTTTGGGCCCTGGTGTACCGAGAGCTGTCCTAAGAAACCACCTTGGGCTAGGAGTGTAGGTTAAAACACATGTGTCCTTCCTCTGTGAGCAGCTCTAGGATACCTCAGGGACTAGGATCAGTTCTGCTTCTGAGCTTGGATCTTATATCTTAGGTGACCCTTGGTTACCTATAGTCTCTGCCCATCACTGTTTATTCTGACTTATGCTCTTGTAGTAGCAAAGGATGTGAAATCTTCCCACCCACATTTCCCCTTCCACTTCATGCTTGTTGACTTTGTTGCTCTTTTTGTGGTGCTGGAGATTAAACTCAGGGCTTTGTGCATGCTAGGCAAGCACTCTACCACTGAGCCACATCTTCAGCTCTGTTGACTTTGACTTATTCCTCTCTACTTTCAATGTTCTTTTCTATCTTTCTGTTAGCTCTTCCCTTAGCCCTATTCATCCTTAAAGATGTATATCAAGGGTCTCCTCATTTATGAAGCCTTCCTTGTCTCCTTCAGATGGCCGAAGAGTTCTTGACCTTACCCTGTCTCTCCTTCCCTTAGCATCTCCCTCTCATAGCACCTTCACACACTGCTAAAATCGTCAGCGTATGCATCTGTCTCCCCTAGAGTGTGGGCTCTGTGGAAACCCAGGCTGTGTCTTTCAGTGGCCAAATCCCAGTGCCTCTCAAAGGGTCTGGTACACTCTTGGTGCTTGGTGTAAGTTGGGTTACCCAGAAGCAGACCCTGAACTGGGCATCTGTTTGAAAGGGATGACGTAAGAAGATGCTCCCAGGAAAAACCAGTAATGGTGTGTGGGAAGGCCCTGGAAAGGGAGGGTGCAGAGGAAAGATGTGATTCTAGGTCAAAGACCTACAGAAGGAGCTGCAGTCTGATCCCGCAGGGCACCCTGCCATACACACAGCAGTTGTCCCGCAAGCTGGGACTTTATGCTCTATGCCTATCAGACCTTGCAGAAACAACCCAAGAAGAAAGAAGTGCCAGAACTTCTACATCTGCTTGTGGGCTTGTGGACAAAGTGGCTCCCAGGCTCTGAGGCTATTCTGCTGGGATATACCCGGATGGTGGTGACTGGAGACAAAGGCCAGGCTGGCTCCACCCATAGAAGTCAGGGTGACAGTTTGGGGGAAAGGGAGATAATGCTGAGATCAGGCTGAATACCAACAGTGTCCTTGAGAGGACTCACCATACATCAGATGACCTGTGCAGAAATGCTGGGTGGATCCTGCTTGGCCCTCAATACCGCCAAGGCTTAGCTCATTCTTCCCACATGGTCCACAAAGTAGCCTGGTCCCAAGCTTCCTTTGCTTCTGGGAGAATCCTCACTCCTTGGTCCCATTCTTCCCACAATCTCTGGGTGTGAGGCTACATACACTGTGTCTTTCTCAGTCACCTTTGGTTTTATCCCCTCAGGCCTCCATACATTTATGCTTCATTGATTCACTACAAATTGCTCAGTTCTTTCAAAGTCTTTTTGGAAGTCATTCTTTTTTTCCCACTTTTTATTGTTTTGTCACTGCATTTTCAGAAAAGAATATGGTCTTTGCATGTATATTTGTTGACTGACGAGTGACTGACTGACTTGTGTAATGGCCAAGCCTGCTGAGGGACATCCATCCTTTTCAGCTTGGCATTCAGTTTTTTCATGAACCTATCCACCCACCCCCTTTCTTAGTCCTTCTACATTCCTACATACACATTTTACTCATGACAAAACAAATGCTAGTTAGCTTTCTGTGACTGCATGCTCCACATCTATAGATTCAACCAACTGTGGATGGAAAAATACTTGAAAATGTTTGTCTGTACTGACAAGTACAAACTTTTTCCCTTCTCATTATTCTCTAAATGATATATTGTACCAATTGTCTACCTAGAATTTGCATTGGAGCAAGTATCCAAAATTATCTAGAGACGATTTAAAGTACGGGGTGGATGCACTTGTATTACGTGCGAGCACCACACAGTTTTATATAGGGGCCTTGAACACCTCAGATCCTGCCTCCTTGGGGAGTCCTAGCCAAGGGACACGAAGGAATGACTTCATTCTTCTGCACTGTACCTCATGTGTTCTTGACCTCTCACTTCTATTCTTCTCTTCTTTGTACCTACAGCGATGAGGTTCTCATCTCTGCCTATAAAATGTCTGCTTATCTTCCAAGACTCAGCTTCTCTGGTGAATTTTGCCTTCTTTGAACGTGTGACACGTAGTTTGTACTTCTTTTAAGGAACTGCTAATTTGTTTTGGCACTGCCATCTTTAAAAGACAATGAGCTCTTCCATGTCACGAGGAATATACATGTGTAGTTGGCACTGTTGGCTACCAGATTTCTAAGTTTCTCCTTTTGCAGGCCCATAGAGCTGTGTTTCCCTTCCTTCTTCAGCTGAGACAGCCCTAGGTCTTGCTTTGGCTTATAATATTTGATTAGAGTGACTTGTGTCACCTCCAGATAGGAATCTTTTTAAAAAGTTATTTTGTGTCCTTATTGCTTATTACTTAGAATTACAACTGTAAGCTGATTTGCTAACATTTTTGTTAGCTTATATATGCAATTTTAAGAGTGAAATAGTTTCTTTTTAATTTTTCTCAACTGTTTTACAGGTGTGGTGGTGTACATCTGTAATACTAGCACGTAGGAGGCTGAGGCAGGAGGATGCTTGCAAATTCGAGGCCAGCCTAGCCTACATATTGAGTTCCAGGCCATCCTGGACTACAGAGAGAGATCCTGTCTAAAAAATGTTTTTAGTAACTGAACACATACCAATTGTACAAATAAATGGGCCTCACTGTGACATTTCCAAGACTACACGTACTGTGCTTTGGTCATAGGCCAGGGAGGAGGGTCTGGGAGCCAGTTTGGGGTTCTCCAGGTCCCTCTTTCCTGTCCTGGTAACCATGGAAGAATAGAGATGGAGCCTCCTCCAGCTCTCTGGCTGCGCAGCAGAGACCCCAGTACTGCCCCTAGGTACATGGCATAAAGAGGACCGAGGTTTCTGCTGTACTGAGCCACCGAGGTCTAGGTAGTGCTCTACAGCACAGCCTGGCTTCTCTGGACTGATGCAGCGCAGGACACATCTTCCGGGCCCTTCTGCAGATGGCAGGTGTCAGCATGTAGAAAGGCCTTCAGGTACACTGCAAGATGAAGTGTACCAAAGAGCTGTGTGTCTTGATTGATGTTGCCACCGTTTTGTGACTGAGATGATGGAAAGAACAAGATGGGATTCCCTGGAGTTAAGGTATGACAAGAGTAAATGTGCAGAGGTGAGTGAAGGCATTGAATTGCCATCCACTGCATTTTACTGCAGATGGTTAATGATGTGCTTACAGTTTAGGGACTGAAAAAACATCCTCCATGTACTATTTCTCTCTCCTTGGTCCCTTTATCTCTTCTTTCCATTCATCTCCTCTGCTTCACCCTCTTCCTTCTTATTTTCCTCCTTTCTCTCTTAAACTTAGTTCTATGTGTTATTGAATGTGATTAGCTTGTATGAAGGGCAGGAAAAAACTTGCTGCATTATTTATAATTTCTTTGAGGTATGAATAAAGAATAGAAAACCTTGCCATAGGAAAAAAAGTAACATTGTTATTTGAAAACATTACTCTTTAGGCCAGCAGAGACAGTTTTGATCAGATCTCCTATTTCTCATTCTTTATAGTTCAGATTTCACCCTAAAAGCAAATGGGTAAGATTTTCTAGTGACAAAAAATATATATAAGATTGTTTGAATCATGCTCTGTTGGGGACCACAAATTATAACTTTTATTTTTTTGGCTAGCTTAAGCTTCTTTAATGGTGGGGGTCGGGGAGGACCACAAATTATAAATGGAGTTTAGGAAATGTCTAAGGTCATCCTTGTTTCAATTTTCAATACCCAAAGTTTCCACCTGTGGAAACCAAGGATTGTACTTACTTATTTCCTGGAGTATTTTGGTAATACTGCTAGCTGGCACTGTCTACTTTGAAACTCTTCTTTACAAGAGAGATCTCAGAGACAGAGATTTCAAAGAAAGAGATTTTATAGGAAGAGAGTTTAAAGGAAGAAATTTCTTTTTTACTTTTTTGTATTTTAGGGAAAGGTCTACAAAGTGTTCAGGATCTCACTACTAGATCAGACTCATAGTGATCCACCTGTTTACAGCCTACCAACAGCTGGGATTACAGGTGCATGCCACCATGCCCAGTCTCATCTCAATTGCTGTCTCAGCCTGCCCTAGGTATGAGGCTGGCATGGCAGGCCTGGGGATTGAACCCCTGGCCCCTGCACCTGCTTGCAGGTACTTTAATCTACTGAGCTATTTGGCCAGCCCTAAGAAATTTCTTTTTAAAGAAAGAGATTACTTTTGTTTTAATCCCAGTGAAATTATTACTTGCATTGAAAGCAATTATCTTAGTGTCTCACCAGAAGTCTCCAGAATTACCACATGAGATCTGAATGCTGTCAAAGCACTTCTAGAAAAATCCACCAGACAGGCAAGATGGAGGTGGGTTCAGGTCCCTGGTAGGGCGCCACTTATTGGAGACCCCTGCTGCAGACTCCAGTCTCCTGCTAGCTGATATGGCACACAGTGAGAGGAAAAAGACAGAGGCTGAATGTAAAGTAGCTGTACAGCAGGGGGACAAAAGGCCATGCGGCAGCCAGAACCTTGGTATTTATTGTTTATATCTGTGTCAAGGACAATGGTTGAGGGGCAATGAGTGTTCTGAGAACAATCCTGGCAACCGTGGCGGGCTCATACAAAGAGCAGGGCATTCTTTCAAGAACAAGACAGGGGGACAACAAGGAAACTGTTGTTCCATCCTTGACAGGCCTTATCTTGCCCTGTGAAGGCCACAGCAGTCATGAGCCCTAGTTTCCAGCCATGACCAGAAAAGAACAGAGTTTCCACGTTTCAGTCTGGCTCGAAGGGCAGGACAAGGACAGCCTGGTGTGTCCCCTAGACTCAATTTATAATTTGTCCTCTCTAACAGTGCTTTTCTTACTTCCTGGGATTATTCCCTACCATTATAGTCAAGGATTCTTGAAATATTCTTATGGAAAATGTATTTTCATTGGTGCCTTCCACCGATGAATCATACAGACCATTTGCTACAGTGGGCTTTTCTTTTTGCGATAAGGCCAGAAATCCCGAGTAGGAAAACTCTGACTTTGCCAACCTTGTGGTCCTGAAATTACTCATCAAGACATAAAACAAAATTGAAAACTCAGGGAGATCTAGTTTGAGAAAAAAAGAATGTTGATGGCCTGGGGACCTTGTAAGTACTCATTTTACTTTGTGTTACTGGGTGGAAACACTTGGATCAAAAGAGGACTTGAAAACATCAAGGAATTGACAGACAGGGCTAAAAGACTTGGGCCAAGTGTTTATCATGCCAAAAAGAAAGAAAGAAAGGAAGAAAAGGCCATATATTAAGAGAATCGCAGCAGCATCAGCCCAGAGAACCTTGCACTTCCCCTCTTGGCATAACAAACTCATTGACAAGAACTGTCATTGACTGTGTTTTATCTTCTGTGTGCTACTAAGAGGGCGCATTCTAAGTGCATCCTACGTAAATAGAGGTTTGTTTCCTGACCTGGGAGATCAATTCTGTCAAAGACAGCTGCCTGATGGATCACCTTGTGACTGCCACTGCATTGTCACATCAAATACCTTCTCACACGTGCTTCTGAATTATATGCTATCATCTCCAAGGAGAAGGTTGTAGATGAATCCTGGCGAATGGGTAAGCACTCCCATATGTGCGTCTCATGAAGGATGGAGATATAGTTGGGGCTCTGTAGTTAAGGTTGCTCTCCCAACTGGAGGCAGCAGAGCATGGCATCTGTAGCACAGACACTGGAACCTATTGGCTGGGTTTAAAGTCAGGATTTGGGGCTTACATGCTGTGTGACTTTGGCCAAATTAGTCAAACTCTCTGATTCTGTTTTCATTGTTTCAAAATAAAGATGATAATAATGGGACTTTCTTCTCTCAGAGGACAGTGTCTTAATCTGGATTTCCCTCTGTGGAGAACTGTGAGGATAGATTTAAGAGGAAGCAGTTAATTGGGAAGTGAAAGTAGATGAATAATAGAGTTAGGAAAGAACATGAGGAATGAATCGTGATTTACTGAGCAAGTTACCACTGTAGGTGACTGGAACTTAATCCTGCCAAAGAGACCTGGGAAGCTGTGTTTAACAAGCACCTCACAGGAAAAAACACACACTTGATAAATGAAGGAGCTGAGGTATTTCTTTACCGATCCCCATCTGTCCTTAACTGATGGTTGTTTTCATGATTGCATGCATATGAGTGCATCATGTGCACATGCATGCCTGGGTGAACACACAGGGAGGAGCTACTGACTCACTGGCACTTCCGGCTTGCCATACCACGTGGGCTCTGCCAGGAAGGGCAAGTCAACAGCCAAGGTGTGGGGCAGCTGGCAGCTCTATGGCAAGCAGAAAATCAGCTGGGCTACTTAATATGAAACACTTAGAGAAGTCCCTTGCACAACAATCAGCACTCCCGAAAGAGGAACACTGAGGCTAGATTCCTTGTTCTCTGGGATGACCTATTCTCTCAAGATGGATTTGATATTAATTTTTTGTTCTCTGAGCAAACAAATCATTATTAGAAGCCTGGTGTTAGCTTGATGACCAAAGGCATTGCAGGACAGGTGTGACAATGTGAAATGAGGACACTGATGGGATTCATGACTTGTGAGACCTGCGTATCTGTTAGATGAGCCAACTGGATGAGCACCTCAGACAGTACTACAGACCACCACCCAGCTATGCTACACTGCAGCAGTAGACAGACCTTCGATCCTATTGGGCTCACAGAAATCAATGGCAGTCTAATCTCATACAATGGAGTCACCACTGTATCCTTAGCACCCACCACAGGACATGGCACAAAGAGGAGACAGTGGCAAGTGATCTGACAAGGTGCGAGCTCCAAATTTCATTTCAAATACCAGCTGCTTCCCATTGAACATGCTCTTGGTTCAAATGCTCTTTTATTCTTGAAGTTCTTCTGAGTCTCCCCTAACTTCTTGAATGCTTTTTGTCTGTCGTCCTGCATTAAGTTAACTTGGGTCCATGTCTCATCATGTCATTCTTCTCTCAAGTCCCTCCAACGGCTCCCGTACACACACAGGATCCTCTCCAGGGTGTATCCGACTTATGAGACCATGCTGCAGCCACAATCTCTCCTCACCCAGGATCTTGTTTACTCACTTCTCACCTATGCACTGCCAGCTGCATGGCCACAGACTGTGCCTTAGCCATGTCCTGCATGACCTTCCCTTGAGCCCTTTGCATCTTCTCTCAGTGTGTAGCATCTCCTTCCTGCCTCAAGTCCCTTGCTCGGTGGCACCTGATTGCTGCTCAAATGTTATCATCTCAGAAAGACCTTCCTCACTCATGTCCTCTTAGAAGCTACACCCCACAGCACCAGGTCGCTTTGTATTTTCCACATCACACATTCCTTTAGTGGTCTTGACCGTCACCTACACCCACAAGAATACAAACTCTGTGAAAACATGGGCCTTATTTGATGTGATCAATTCATCTCCTGTAGCAGAGCACTGAACAGCAGCTCAGTAAACAGCTGTTGAGTAGATGCTGCATGAAGGTTAGTATCCCATTTTAAAGTGGAGCAACTTAATCTTACAGCATTGAGGGAAAATACACAAAGTGATATGATTTATTTATTATTTGTATCACATCTACATGCAGACAAGGCCCGGCTCATCCTGTTATACCCAAATACTACACACTAGGTGGTGTACACAACAGAAATTTATTTCTCATAGGTCTGAAGGATGATGTCTGAGATCAGGTGCCAACACGGTCAGCTTCCAGTGAGGGCTTTCTGGTTGTAGTCCGCTGGCTTCTCATTGTATTCTCACAGGTTCTCTGGCCTCTTTTCATAAAGTCACTAATCTCATTCACAAATACTGAACAGATAATCATGACCTGATTATCTCCCAAAGGGAGCCCCATCTCTCTGCGTGGATTTTGGGGTGGGAGTCCAATGATTCAGTCAATTGCAAGGAGTTTCATCTTAACCTTTACAGTAGTATCTTTATACAAAGGGAAACTGAAGCAGCATGAGGCTATGTGATTTACCCAAGGTTGAAGAGCCAGGAGGTGCAAAGCAGAGACTTGAACCCACTGTCCAGTTGCAGTTTCGTGCTGTTCTTTGCTCTGGGAGTCTACCATGAAGGAACCCACTGTGGGTGCTGGGGGAACCCGCAAGAGGATAAATTTGAAAGCCCTTTGTCAACTCTTCTGATGCTGCTTGAAAATTTCTCATATGGGAAAGTTACATGTTAGAGGCAGATACTCCATCAGGAAAGCCATCATGCCCACACAGGGCTCATGTCAACGCTTGGATTGTTTCTTCACTGGATCATTAGGGAGGTTCACACAGAGGCTCCAGGCATGACCACCCAGGCCCACAGGAGAAGGTAACACCTTCGATTCCAGGATATCCTGGTGGGCTCCAATCGGAGCAAGAGGTGCCTGCCATGCAGCATCCGTGAAGGCAGAGCCTGTGTCTCTGCAGTACCCCACTCAGGACTGAGGGACAGCTAATGCTCAGTGAACAGGAGTGGCTTTTTGCCACCTCCATAACAGACATTCACAGAGGAACACATTCACCTGTCAAACTCACCCTCTATCACTTTCTCCCTAAGCTCACCCACCCTAGGTAGTGGTTCATCCATTTTTCCAAACCTAAATATGAACCCTGCCTTTCCATGTTTGTGAGCTTCCCATAATTTCATGCTCCAAAGCAGAAATGTTGAAGTCACACACATACAAAGTCCCTCATAAAACCATAGAATGTCAACATCTGACAAAGGCTCAGAGACCATCTGGTATCCACTCCCCTTGTACTTTCATGAGTCATAAGCAAAAGTGAATCAGTCTGGGAAGAAGCAATCAGTGGTGATGTCAGGCCTGGGACCCCGGACTCCAAGTGCCCCACCGGATAGCTCAGCCTCCAGCAGCTCTCCCCAGCACCAAAAAACGTGACTACAAAGCCACAGAAAGCACCTTTCTGTTTGAAGACAGCTAACTTCTCCCTTTTCCCTGTCATGGTAACCGTTTTTATAGTTTTATTTCCCTTTGGCCTCTGATCCATGGACTAGATAATTAATTGGCTTTTGAATAATTGAATTTATTTAAAAAATGCCTTTGTACCTGCTAAAATTGCTCCAGTAATTACTGCCTTATCAAGGAGCCAACTGCACAGATGGAACCCTTTTCCAAAGGATGGAAAGCATTTTCACCCAAGGCTTCATGAATGCAGGAGCTGAAGGCAGAGTGCTTGTTATGTGGCACCCGTTCTTCACTCTGAAATCTCCGCAGTCCCTCCTCCATTCTAGTGGGTAGATGCACTGTATCTCACTCCTTACCATAAAACGTGGTCATTAATTAAACTACTGGATTGACTCTTTGGAGCCAGGTTCTGCATTTTGGTCTTCTGGGCCTGGTTTTCCAGTTCAGCACCCACTTTTCAACAGGAAAAGTTTTATAACGCATGAGAATGGTGTTGCTTGCTCTTCCCAAGTGCCACTCGGTCCTTCCTGACCTGACAACAGCTGTGTTGAGCTTTAAGACAGAAAGGGTCTGTCCTAGGGGCCCCTGACTGCCTTGTCGAGACTCCCGCTAGATGGATTTCTTGAAATCTAGAAGTGTAAGGCTGACAGTTTCATGTGGATGCAGAGTGCTTTACAGAAATCTGTTGGGCATTCAAGAAAGCACAGGGACCTAGAAGAAGGGCCATGGGTTGATGGACTGAGGTTCTATTTCCAGCGTGAAAAAGTCTCTCAGATATCCCACTTTTCACTTTCTCTGCTGTGCAATGGAGATTGTAATGTATACTTACAGAGCTGGGAATAATTAGTGAGATAGGAATCTAACAGGGAGGAGGTGATCATGTGGTTTAAAGCCCCTCACAGAGATTTCTCTCCAACCTCTGCCAGCTACAAGGGGATCAAACTCTGCTGTGAGACTTGACCAGGTGGTTTGATGGCTTTCAGTATTGAGTTTGCTAATGTCCTAATTAATGTCATTTAAATAGGAGATGGTTTATTGTCAAAGATACTTTATGTGCTTGGAATAGCAAACTCATAAGCTATGACTTTCGATCTAACCCATGGTTCAGCAGTTGATGCAGCCTTCCCCTTCTTCCTTATTTACAGTAATGAAAGTTGCCAGGGCTTCTGCATGTCCTCAGCTGGCCTCTTTTCCCCTCTCTTGCCCTTACATCCTTCTATCTCCCAACCCTTCCTTGGGCCCTTCCCCTTGCTTCTATCCTATCTCTTCCCTGTCCCCGAGTAGATGACAAGGTAGGACAGCTAAGGAAACACACCCCTTGGCATACTGTTGTGATGTGAATTTTTAATCCACCTGTACTGACAAGTGATACACATCCAGAAAAGGATAGCACAGGAAAGCAGAGTTCTGCAGCTGTGAGGTTAGGGTCAGGGTAACTTAGAGACTCCCAGAATAGTGATATACATTATCCACTAATGCAATTATCTGCGCTTTCTCATTTAAAGGTAAGCTTAAAGTAATAAGAGCATCTAATTTTTTTCACCTATTTACGTCTAGTACTTAGCCTGAGATTGGCACCCATTGGATGATCCAAGAATATTTGTTAAAATAAATAGAGGGAAAATCCTCATAAGCTTCAGGGAATCCATGTAAGGTAAACTGGGTTGGCTTTGAGGGGGCTAAACTAGCTAGAGTGGGATCCATACTGGGGTGGGCAGGTGATCAGATATGATTAGTCATCTCCTACAGGATAAAGCTCAGTGCTCAGTAGCCCAAGACTGAAGAAATGACTCAGATATAAAGGTGTGACACAGATCATATCTCTAGATTTGAGGAACAGGGTAACAAGTTTGGTCTGACGGGCCAAGACAAAAGTGCTGTCATTAGAGCCAGAACAGAAGTCTTCCTGGGGCCAATAATCACACTAGTCCAACAGCACAACGTCAGTACTACCTAACCAGAACCCCTTAAGTGCCTCATCACTATGACAGAGTTGACCATGGCATCTAGGAAAGCAATGCTAAGCCAGGTGTCATCCCACAGGGGCAGGTTGTTTCATATGTGAGAGATATTTCTGGGATTCTGCAAAGGAGGCCTTTTTTTTTTAATAGCAGTTAAGAGTACATTCTCTGGAGTCAGATAATCTGGAGGCTGAATTTGAGCTCACCCTGCTGTGTAGCTTTGGACCCGTGAGATTGCTGCTCAGATTCTTGGTTTTCACTTCTGAAGCCTGAGGACAAGAACACCTGTCTCATACGCTTGCAAATATAACATGCCAAGGATGCTTCATATGGTATGTGGCATAGGATAAGTGATTAGTGCATGGAGCTTTTTAACTTTCCTTATGAAGTTGGGCGGAAGTTAGAGTGAGGAAAAAGGGAAGAGAGACTTAGCAGTTGACACCAAGAACAGCAAGTGCTATGTCATTTCTCATCTAACCCTGTACTAACTTTTTTTGGCTTGTTTTGACGGCCAGATGTCCTGGAACAGAGTTAGAAGAATTACTGTCTTGAGTGCCTTTCTTAGGGAGCCAAAGCTGTCCAGATTATGCCACTATAACCATTATGACCAATACCGCCACCACTCCCACCACAAAAAACAAAACAATAAACGAATTGCAGTGACTTAAAACACAAATGTTTGCATATTGGCTTGTGCTACGTGGCCATGGTGACTGGCAAGAAACTCTGCTCCAAGTATTCCAATTCTGGGGCTGAAGCTGATGAAACAGCTACTGTCTGCAGGATGGCAAAAAAAAAAAGGAAATGCCTTGTTACTGCTGGTAGAGTTTCCACCTGGAGCATCATGTATCACTCTTGCTCTCATTTTGATGGCCAAAGCAATTCACCTGGTGACATCTGATTGTGAGGTGATCCAGAAGTGTCATTCTCCCAAGCCCTTGGAAAGAGGACTGGAACTAATGAACACAATTGATGACCCCCGTACTCTACATTTCTAATTTTAGTCTCATGGAAAAATAATCCCAATCTAATTTGGAGATATGCATTTTTTTCCTCTCTGTCTTTCTCCTCATTCTCTGAATAAATTTGGTCTCTCAGTCAAGCAATGGGCACATGACCCAAGTTGGTCAACACTATAGCATCTCATCACTCAACCACTGCCATTTGTTCAAGGAAGGTTCATGTGACCCATGGAGAGCTGAGGAAGGAAAGCCCTGTTTTCCCTGTATCCAGAATTGGGCACACCCACTGGAGGTTCCAGTTTCCAGGCACTAACACTCTTCTTGTCTACCCGCCCCCATCTCAGGGCTGGATGGAGCTGCTTGCCCTCCTCAATTTCTGAGTCACCTTCCTACCCCTTATTTGTCTTTCTCGCAACTCCCCCCTCATTTGATACATAACAGAAAAATCTAAATAACCAACAGCCACTTTCTAGGTCAGATCTTGACTGGCCAATGACTATTTCATTAATTAAATCAATACATTTCCTCTTTGGCTAAAGTGAATTTGGGATACATCTCTGTTGCTTACAACCTGGAGAATCTGGATTAAAAGCAGTAGCGAACTGGAAATGGTATCTACCAGTTCCTGAGGGTTTTACTGGATGATGCCAGACACTGTGCTTGGCACTTGTTTTTATTACAGAATTCAGACTTAGGGCATGTGACCTCTATATTACAGATGAGGAAGTAGAAATACAGACAGGGTCAGTCATTTTATCCCAGCCAAGTTGATTTACTTTGGATGGATATTTACTCCAAATCAACTGCTTCCTTAAAGAAAGGAGGGATTCCCACAGGCATGTCCAGGATTAGGGTGGTGAGACAAGACAGGTGAGGAATGGGAAAAGGAGAGAGGACCCACTACCTGTGATGTGGCCTGGAAGCTTCACTGGTTCTTCTAGTTGGAGCTCAGGTAGTGAGGGAAGAGGGATCCATGTAAATGAGCTCCAGTCATCTCCACTGCCGCGATTCCAGTCGAGTTCTTGCTGCTAATTGCATACACATTTTGCTAAAGGTAGTAAATAGGAATCATTCATGTGTCCTCAGAGACCACGGCACCACTCGGTATGCACAGCGAATATATCACTAGCTTCATAAGAGAATCATTTTAAAACAAAGCTTGGTCAGCTGTTTAATAATTTACTGATAGTGACAGCAGGGAGAATATCTAATAACCAGTGAGATTGGCTTTCAAATAGAAAATAAATTCATGTTGGAAGAGTTGGAGGAGGAAAGAAAGGGGGGAGGGGAAAGCATTATTAGCAGTAAGGAAATATTTGACATTTGTCTATTGCTGATTTTTTTTTATTTCTATCAGAGTAGAGAAACTTGATTAACAGGTTTTAAAATTTCATGTACTTCATTTTAAAACATCCACAGGGCTTTAGCGTTCTCACAGAGAAAAAGAATTATATAGCTACCTTGTCTCCTGACAGAGGGGCTTTGACCCCAAAAGGGTACTGGGGTAGCATAAGCCCTTTCGGTGTGGGGTTTCTGGGGAGTATAAGATGCATCTCATCCCAGTTTTCATGGGGTAGATAAGAAGAGCCTAAGAGATTCAGAAAGCAAAGCCCAGAAGAAACAAAAACTGCCTGAACTATGGCTGCATATTCTCCTGCTCTGGGAAGAACCCAGCCCACAACTGATTATACAGGATCTGGCTTCTGGGTAAACTGAACCTTGTTTGTTTTTGCTTATTAGCCAAGCTCCACTGAAATGTCTGTCAACCAAAAAGGGTTTTGAGATGGCAGACTCTGCAGAGTTCCCTGCTGATTCTGTTTCTGGCTCCTGATCGGGCAACACAATCACAGTGACTTTAAAATTTCCAGGAACTATTGATGGAAATGTATCATCTAAAATCAATGTCAAGCTGAAGCTACTGAACCTCCCTGTGCCTCAGTTTCCTCAAGTGCAAGTAGGGAGTCATAAAAGAATTGGAGGGTCAGTCATGCATGAGGGGTTTAAGGTAAGAACTCGCAAACTCCAGGTTCCAATAGTCCAGAGGTAAAAGCAAAGCCCAAGGGCAAAGTTCCCCAAATCATCCATCTTTAAGCCTCAGTGGCAGATGACTGGAATGGAGACAGTGTTTTCAGTGAGGGACCCCAAGCCTCCCCCCACCTTTCAGCCCTCTTTCCAGAGCACAGACATGCTCTGTCCTCAGACCAATCCCTAAATGTGCCGCTCTGGAGACAGGCTTCCCGACAGAACAGATGATTCCTGTGTTCCCAGGTGGTAATTTCTGGGCTTTTACATGCTGAGTTTGTACCTTCAATTCCTCATGTTCGTTTCAAACTCACTCTGATTCCACCTTGAGTTATTAGCAGTTTTTTCAGCTTGTAGCAGTAATGATTTGTCAACGTTCTGTGTGACACAAAGAATGGCTTGAATCACAGCGAGCAGCCTGGGCCCTTCACACCTGAGAACAGTCTCAGGTGTGAGGCAGCCCTCCACCATCACTGCGGCTCACTTCCACTATGTGTGTGTGTGTGTGTGTGTGTGTGTTCCTGGGGGCTGAAATTCAGATTAAATTTTAGGTGGAATATGTTTCCATGTAGTATAATAAAATACTTCTTAAACAGATGTCATTTTCTGAAACTTGAGGACTCAGTATTTATTCTACTGAGTCAGCTATGGTGGTGATGTGACCTTTTAGAGCTTTCAGTGATAACAAACACCCTACTGTCATAGGATACCAGGAGGAAGAGAGGAGGCAGGTGGATGCTAGATCCCAGGTAACTGCTTAGATCGCCAGACAACTTACTAAAAGCACTAAAGGGCATTGGGACCATAAGGGAGGTGACCAGGTATCACTGGACTGCCTTGGATCATTGCGACAAAACACATAATCCATTCACTCTCTGCAGTATTCTTAGTTACTGTGGCCATCATCAGTACAGACAGAAAAACAGATGAACCTAGGCTGATCATTTTAGTACCGCCCACTTCCCTGGCCTCAGTCTTCTGTGGTCCAGAAAATGGAATGTGAGCCATTGGAGAAGTGGGTTACTGGGACTGAGCCGGGGCCTTCACACTGAGCTACAATTATAGCTTTTATTTTTTAAATTTTGAGGCAGGATCTTGCTAACCTACCCCAGTTGGCCGGGCTGGGCTTGAACTCATGATCCTCCTGCCTCAAACTTCCAGAGTTCTGGGATTACAGGAATACACCACCATGCTTAGCTTACTGGCTTATTTTCAGAGAGAGCCTGGGAAGCAGCTGCAGAAGGTCTCAAGTTTTACTGAAGGTGCTAAGCTGTGAGGACTGTACATAGAGGCGTCACTGTCCAATTTCTCTGACTACTCCTAGAGAGATGCGCAGCTGAGATGTGCAGTGTGGGTGGGCAAGCGGATGAATCCCGCCCACCCAGAGAAGGAGTAGCACCGCGGGCAGTCGGCCACTAACATCTCCAAGGACTTTGCTATGGTTTCTCTCTGGCAGGTGCTTCTGCCAGTGTGAACACAGCAAGGCCCCTGGTACTCCTGTGTGGTCCTGGACAGCTACCCACTTTTTGTGAGACTCCTTTGGGTATAGTCTTATAAGCAGGACACATTTCCAGGCCCTTCCCCGGTTTGAGTTCACCAACCTGGGGTGAAGGAGGATTCTGAGTTATTAACAAGAGTTCCTGCTGGTTCAAGGATCAAGGATGGTTAGGAAATATCACCCTGAGACATCTCATCCTGTGCATCTGAGAGCCTTCCTTGCGTTCCTGTCTGATGCACTGGCCTTCTCATCAATCTTGACAAACGGGCCGTTGCTCCTGTTTGGAAGCAACTCATCTTCAACGTATTTGGCCCTGGAAGGCAAATTTGACCCTAATCTTAAGCAACTGGGTGCTTGCTGTACGCTATGTTGGAGCTTGGCTTTGTGGATGTGGGGGTGGGTAAGACACAGTCCTGGCACTCTCAGATGCTGCTGTCCTCATGGAGAAGGTGGACCTGGGACTGGAGAGGTTTTGGCTTCTTTATCCAGTCTGAGGACACTGCACAGAGTCCAGACTTGAGGGATAAAGTAAGGACCAAGAAGGCTAAGCTTCTTGGATCTGGCCTCCCTGAGGGAAGGAAGTGCACAAGCAAAGGCCCTCAGGGAGATAATGAGAGAGTTCTGTGTGGCTTGGAATAAAGAACGTGCAAGTGCAGCATCGGGAGTGAAATCAGAGCCACCACACCTAAGAGCCCAGACTTTCAGGCACTCCCGCACTTCTTTAAACACACAGGTTCTTTCAGGCCTCTGAGTGTTGCCCAGGCTGTTGTAGCCACCTGGAATTCACTTCCCTATGGGGAGAGTCTAAGATAATAGAGGGAGGGATGGAATTATGCAGGTAGTCTGGGCCCAGGCAGGCACAGATTGTGGACTTCACAATGCAGGCAGTGGGGGCATCAGTGTGGGTTCCATGCAGAGGGGTGCAAGTAACAGGCTCACCTCACCTCATTGAGATGAGTCCATCCCTACTTGGACCCTTCCAGAATCCAAGTTTGGACTCTGCACAAGGAGAGGGCCTGAAAGTCTTGTGCTGACTTCCACACTGTAAAAAGGCCTGTGTCCAGCCCCAGAGCACCGTGTTGCTGAGTGAACAGTGGCTTTCCCTGTGCTTTTCTGGACAAGCCATGCTGTTGAAGCAAGCAGGAAAGGCTGGGGCCGTGTCTGAGGCATGTTTGAAATTGCTCATTCTAACACTAAGACCACACTTTCTGCTCTCAGCATGGGCTGGCTGAGGGATCCTGCAGATGGGGCCCTTTTAACTTGACATCCTCAATGCCTGGTGCCCCAGGGGGGCAAACAGCCATGGTAAGTGTTTGCCACCCATCACTTGGTTTTCTTTTTAATTAAGAAAAACAGCTGCTTGACAGACTCCACTTGGGTAAGATGCAGTCCAAGTATTAGATGCAGGGCAGTCTGGATACTGAGATCTACGTGCCAATAGCTAGATCATGTGCAATGTTTGGCCCAAGTGGAGGCAGCTGGCTTTCTGTACCACACTCCTGGCCAGGTGTCTCGTGGAATTGGCCTGCAGTCAAAGCTGGGGTGTGTGATCTCTCTAAGGCTTGGAAGTCGGAAGGAATCACAGGCAATGGTCTCCTGAATCAGCAAGGCCCTACTGTAGGTGTGTTTACATCCATTAACTCACTTAATTCTCACATCAGCTCAGTGAGGTGGGAATAATCACCCCAATTTCACAGATGGGAAAACAGATTTGGAGAGGCAGAGTGACTAGCATGTGGTCACACGAGTGTTGAACCAAGGCTGGGGGAATGGGCAGGTGCAAAGCCTTCTGAGAAAACGGATGTCCCATGGGAACCAGATGCTGGGGACCTGAAAATCATATACAAATAGGACCAGGAGGATGATAAGGAATAGAGGATGCTGGCCACATCCAACATCCAAAGAAAGGGCACCTGGAAACATGCACAGGCCATTTCCACGTGTCCCCAGAGAGAGGAGCTAGCTTTGAAGGAAGAAAATGATAGAACAGCAGTATTAGTTTGGTCTAAGGAAAAATTTTTCTGACCATACGAGCTTCAAGTTGAAAATGGATTTTTTTGTCAAGTCTTGCTTTTGGACAGAGCAATATCATAGGATAGTGTGTGCTTTTATGGAACCAAATGGTTGGATCATGAGGTTAAACTCAAAACATACTTATGATTTCCAAGTTGCATGTGGGTTATTTATATTTGCAGGTCTTGACAGACAGCATTAATGTATGTTAATATTCCTGCCATACAAACATTACTCCAGCCAGAGCTCCTGGCTCTGGAAGAGTGTGCGGTATGTGCACAGTGACTCCGCTAATAGAAAGGTTAACTTGTATTTCTGAATTATTGATGGTTGCTTGTTACTAATTTTTTTATCCTCAGAAAGGGGGAAATTATTAATGAAGAGATCATTGCCAATGTGTCTGACATCTATTAACGGTTTCATCTTGCAACCAGATTAAAAGAGACAGCTGGTCCATGCATTTATGCGTGGAGGCAGCTCCAAATGTGCTGACAGTCCACAGGCAGGGAGGGTGGGGCCTGCAGGCAGCAGGGCCACCCTGGCATACACACACCAGGCCCCTCAGTGTGAGGACCTCTTGTGGTTGGCACGCTCCTCCTGGGAGGCCCCCAGAGGCTCTGCTGCAGAGGGACCGGGCCAGCAGATCGGGTGCCACTCTCCTGACATCTTTGCAAACTCCTCTGTTACTCACAGGAGCCTATTAACACTCTTGCTGTACCAGACACTTGTTGGTATTCCCTCCAGGAGCATCTTGGAACTGAAGTTGTTAACTAGCGGGAGCATCAGAATGGCCTGGAATGCTGGCTCACACACAGACTGCTGGGCCACCTCAAGCAGTTCTGCCTCACCAGGTCTGGGTTAGTGGCCTGAGCACACATTCCCGTGGATGCAGGTGCTCCTGGCTCAGGGGCCACACTGTGAGAATGAATTTTAGACTCCTGGTGGTCAGATAGTGAATTTCTCTAGACAAGAGGTTAACATGCTTTTTCTATAAAGCATAACAAGCTAAATTTTTTTTGTTTGTTTTATAGGCCTATAGTTCAGAGAGCAGCCACAGGCAGTATGTAAATTGTTTTGTTCCAATATAACTTTATTTATAAAAACAGATAATGGGCCAGATTTGGTCCATGGGCTACAGTTTGCTGACTCCTGCTCTTGAGCAATCCTTACAGAACTTTCCGGAAAAAAAAAATCCAGCCATAAATACGCAGATGAATATAAATGGCTGTGGCACAGTACAACTTTATAAAATGAGCGGTGGGTCAGATCTGGCATCAGTTTGCTGTTCCTTGCTCTGGAGGAGAGGTAGAGTTTTCTGTGATGGTGGAAATGTTTTAGAGCTGTGCTGGCTGGCAGGGCAGCCACTAAGCACATGTGGCTACCGAGCACTTGAAATGTGGTTAGTGTGACTAAGGACTGAGCTTCCAAGTTTTAAGTAGAAATAATTCAGAGCTTCCTGGGTTATGGCAAAAGACAGAAGCCCGCAGTGGTGCAGCCCACTGTGCTATGAGGAGTGACCATGGCTACCTCCCTACACGGGACCTCTGTCCTCCTTCACCTCTGGCTCTGTGGGTAAGATGAAGACAAAGTGCCAGAGACATCTCCAGCCTTTCTCCATAGGCCCGGAGCCGCCCTGGCCCTGAGTGTCCTCCATGGTGCTCTGCTCCCCTGGAAGGGCTGACCAGCACTGGGCACGTGGGGGCAGGATGGGATGTCAACTCTGTCCGCTTTGCCCAGTCTTCTCCACCAGACTCTAGCGTCCCGAGGGGAGGACAAAGGCCATGCCTGCTGCCCAAGCCACAGACCCGGGGCCTTTGATCTCCGCCACAAGGTAGGCAGGCAGGCAGGGGCACCCTTGCTGAATGTTCCATATTTCTGGATTTCCTCAAAATGGATAAAAAGACTCGCAGCTGAACCATCTAGACTTGAGAGGGAAGCCACTATAAAGACAGGGAAACTGAGCCCCAGAGAGGTCTTTTGAAAAGGTTGCACAGAGTTAAAGGCAGAGGGGCCCCAAGGACTAGAGGCCTAGTGGCCGAGCAACACTGCCAGAGGCTACAAGGACCGTAACACCACCCTCCAGACATTGTGAAGCCCTTGCCACGCCCTGCTGCTTCCTTCAGCACAGACACCGGCCACTGCCCCACACCAGGAGCCAAGGTGAAGTCATGGCGTAGCTTCCCGGGCTTTGGCAGAAAAGGAAGCAGTTCCTCCTTTCTAACCAGTACCTGGGCTGCTGATGCAGTTACAGTGGGAGACGGAGCTCTCAGTGCATCCCCTTCTTTAGCAGGTGATCCCGGGTGTCTCTGCTGGAAGCATCCCTGGCCCTGCACCTGTGCTCCTCCATTCTTGAGACTCAGTGGTCCAGCAGCCCTCTGGGAGTGTACTCAGGTACCCTCTGGGAACTCAGTCTTGTCGAACGGCCTTGTGAGGAGACAGCATCTCTGCAGCAGAAGTGCAAGGGGGCCTTGGCAACATGCTGCAGGCAAGAAGGGCTTGCTGGCCAAAGCTTCGCAATGGAAGCTCAAGGGCTCATGCGCATTTACCAGGGAAATGATTCTGCCAGAGGGAAGTGCAGGTGCAAAGGCACGTGGGCGAGGCTGGGCGCCAGAGCCCTGCTGGGTAGCAGGTGGGAGCACATACCCTTGAGACAAAGTGGGACAAAAGTAGCTTAGAAAGCATGCAGTCAGGGTACACGCGTCCAAGCCCCTAGGCCTGTAAGATTCGGTGCTGGGATCAGTCTTCTGCTTCCAGCTTGGTCACCAATGAAATGGGACGTTTTCTTGAGACCACATGAACCCCATTCAGACCTGGGAACTTGGCCTGCACCCATACAGCATCCCTGGAGTGTGGGTGTCTGAAGGTGCCAGAGGGCAAGGCTCAGGAGATGCCCGGAGAACTGCTATTTTATATTTTTTCAGAGGACAGCGAAAGACAGACAGAGACAGAGACAGAGACAGAGACAGAGACAGAGACAGAGAGAGAGAGAGAGAGAGAGAGAGAGAGAGAGAGAGAGAGAGAGAACTGGCAGGAGCCCAAGGGAGCTGGGGTAAGTTCCAAGCATGACACTGAGCTCCTTAGTGGCTGGGACACTTCTCCCTACCTGGCTGGGCTCCTGGGGTCAGCCATGACTGAAGTTACAGCACACGGGCCCAGTCAGGCCTCTTCTCCAAGGCTCCCAAATAACTCATCTGCCCAAGGATTGACTCAAGGTTTGATGGAGCAACAGCTGGCAGCTTAACTCTAAACAGAAGAGATCTTCCTATTCCACTTGTCCCCAAGGGCCAATTATCCTTGTGTCCCCGAAGAGCACAGTATATGGCACACAGTGAACTGCACCATCAATATTCACAGAATTGTAAAGAACCACCCGGGGAAGCTTGTTAAAGGCCCAACTCCCAGGCTCCCAGGCCTGTGGACCTCTGTTCTCCCTGTGCAGCAGGCTGGGGACGAGTACTTGGGGGATTCCTTCACCTGGTTCTCTGCCCCAGCGCGTGTGGGAGGCACTGGCTAATCCTACAGGCTAGTGTAAGCACGTTCTCTTTAGAGTGTTAGCGGTGGTAGTGGGGGTGAGTCCACACAGGACAGGGCTGCTAGAGCTTACCTACAAGGGTAGGGAGAGCAAGCAATTTCCACTCCACCTAGTGGGGACAGGCACATGAGTGAGAGGCTCTGGGCTCCCCACTCTTGGAAGCCCTGGCTGTGTCTTACTGTGATGTGACACCCCATAGTCTATCCAGCCCAGTCCTTAGGACCCCAATGAGGTGATGCGTTGAAACAGATAAAGGACAGAGGGCTTCAGGTGGGAAGCCAGGTGTTCACAAGGTGGGAATCCCATGATCACGTTTGGGTGTCCCGATCTCTTTTGCATCCCAGAACTCCATTCAAGGCCCCTGTGGCGGCAGCGCCCTCCCGCCCGTGGCATCCCTGCCCAGAGCCCTGGATGTGAGAAGCAGCTCTGATTCTGCTCGGTGGCTTTAGGCTTTCAGCCCCAGCCAGGTCTTTGTTCAGATCGGGAAGAAAAAGGGAAAAGCTACAAGGTTCTGTCTCCCAGGAAAGGGAAGGGGGAAGGCGGCCACAGATGAGGAGGGCTGCCTCAGGCCTTTCTGCTCCCCCAGAGGGTACCCCCATCTCCGCGTCGGGGGAGGGGACAAGGGAGAAGGGCGGGTGGACAAGCGCTGTGGATGGGTCCCGGGCTTCTGACCAGGGGTGATCACAGCGTAGCCAGCAATGTGGTCAGCAGAGTGAGAAAGAGGAAAACACGAGACAGCGGCTGAGATTGAACTCTTGGATGCTATTCTCATCTCGGGGTGTGCCGAGAGCCTCCCCTGTAGCTACCGGCCCAAGCTTTGGGGAGCCCCCACCCTACAATTCACCTGGTCCCCTATTCTGAGTTCAGACCTCTGCTTCCACTGGTCTCATTCCTCTCATTGCCTCACCTGTTCCCCCACCCCGAGTTCAAAAGGCTGCCGCCTCTGCCTCTCCCCCTCCCCCGCCGCCCGGGTACCTGCGCCCCCGCAGGGCAGACGATGCTTGGCTGCGCGGCGCGGCGCGGGGCAAGGAGGCCAGGACTCCGCCGGCCTGGGGGTGCGAGGGTGCAGCGTGTTTGCGCGTGACTGCGCCCGCGGCCCAGAGCTGGCTGGCCCCGGAGACGGTGCGTGGGGAGCCCGGTGTGCCGGCCGCGGGCGTGTGTCAGGCGCGGGCGTGCGCACGAGGGTGTGTGCGCGGCCGAGGCGGAGCGCCCGGGCGGGCGGCAGGGACGGCGGCGGCGGCGGCGGCGGCGTTAGGACTCGGGGGACACCGCCCCCGGCCCCCGCGTCCCGCCCCCGCCCAGCTCGCGCCTCAGTTCGCGCCGTGCCTCGGCTCGGAGCGCAGCGGCGCAGGCTCCCGGAGCCCGAGCGGAGCCAGCCGGGGCGCCCAGCGGCGCGCACAGCCTGCCGCCGCGCCGGCGATGCGGGGCCACCCCGCGCCCGCCCCAGTCCCTGCCCGGGCCCCTGCGGGAAGGGGCTGAGCCGCCGCCGCCGCCGCCCGGATGGCGAGCCTCGCCGCGCTCGCCCTCAGCCTGCTCCTGCAGCTGCCGCCGCTGCCCGGCGCCCGGGCGCAGAGCGCCGCAGGTGAGTGAGCCTTCCGCCCGCCCGCCCGCCCGCGGCGGCCCGGGACAAAGTTGGCGGGCTGGCGGCGGGCGCGGTCGCCTGCCCCGACCCCGGCCCCCGGCCCCCGCCCCGGCGCCGGCTTCCAGTCGCGGGCTGCGGAGGCGGGCGCGCCCGGCCCCTGCGTCCCGGCCGCCCGCGCTTCGCCAAGTTCCTCCGCGTACTTTCCCGCAGCCCCCGGGCTGGAGTAACTTTCCGCCGTGGTTGCGAGTATTTGCTCCGCCGCCTCCCACTTGTCGGAATCCGCCGCCTGAGCGTGTGGGGCGCGGAGCCCGGAGCGGCGGGGCCGCGGAGGCCGACGTCTGCGCTGCTCGCGGGCAGCGCGCGGGGTGGGGAGGACCGGACGCCGGAAGGCCGCGCTGCCTGCGGGGCGGCGGCTTTTCTTCTCTCCTTCGAGACGCCGGGAGCGCCGGTGTTGTTCTCACGGGCTGCGCCCCGCTTCTCTCCCTCTAGCATCCACGGGGTGCTCCTGTGCATGAGCGAGACAGCAGCACTCTCCAGACCCTGAGCTTCCATCTCGAGTGAAGGGCGCCCCTGCTAAGGCCTTTCCTGCCCTGTGGGTCGATCTGCGAAGTTTAGGGGACTCGTATGAGGAGGGTTTGCTCCTGGGAGGAGGCGAACAGAGACAGTTCCCGTGTGTGTGTGTGTGTGTACACGCGCGCTTGCTCCTGCCGGTAAGTTGCAGGCACCGGACACGCAGCACCGACCCAGGGCTCAGGCGTCAGCAGACCTCGCCTCACCACACCCCTTCCATCCCAGAGCCCCCAAAGAGTAGGTGCTGGAGGGAAGAGAACGAAGGGAAGGGGTGCAGGTGGACTTCCAAGTTCGCAATCACCTTGAAGTTTCTCAGTGCCCATGGGCGCAGGAATGGGCCGAGGCTCCTGAGATCACAGCGGACGGCTTGAGATACACAAGTGGGCCCTAGCAAAAGGTTCTCTTTGATTGTCAAACAACAGCTGTGCCCATGCAGTAGAAGAAAGGAAGACCCTGCCTACCTGTGGGAGTGCAGTGCCTACTGTAAGCAGGCCGCTTTGGGGGTAAGGACCGCTGGAGTGACATTTCGTTAGAAATAGTTAGAGCGCTATAGGACGGTGGAAATGGAACATAGGACTTCCGTGAAGGGACAGCTCGTTTGTATGGCTGGGAACTTGGATGATGAAGACACTTGTTTAGAGAAGTGGGAAGCGGAGAGGCTGGCTTAGAAAGGGAAGGAGGACGACCTCCGTGACTACGCTGCAAAGATGCTGCACAGTTCTTAGTTTCATCTCGGGGTCGTAGGGAAGACAGGAAAGCAGGATGCGCTGGGCAGCCCTGGGGACCCGGCTATGATTTATGACTCAGACTTTACTGTCCTCCAAGGTCTGGCTAGCCTACCACACATTAATAGTACTCATGTTCCCGCGGCCAAAGCAGGATTAAAAAAAAAAAAATTCTTACGCCGTAGGTCTCACACCGTTCCTGGTTAGTGAGCTGTAAAACCCCATCTCCGGGAAGCGGTCCAGGGCTGAAGGCACGGCCGTTAAGGATGCTACCGCCAGGTGGCGCTCGCCCACAACTGTTAAAATGCAAATCTAGTTGCTTTCATCTCAGGAATAGAAGTTCTTTTCAATTTTTAAATGAGTAATGTGTTTATTCAGCAGCCTTTTGTTAAAACATTTAGAGAAGTGTGAGGAGCAAAAACCTTTCCTTTGTTTGCTCTTCGGAACACATGGAGAGAAAAGCAATCCTGGGACGGTTTGGGAAGAAATCTACTGTTAAGGCGCCATATGTTTCCCTCGGTTTTACCTGTGCAGGGCTGCTTCTGCGAACCTACTATAATAGCGTATATTTAGCAGGTGGCTGTGTTTGTTCTTGGGCCGTCTTAAAGGAGTGGGATTAGCTTGTGTTGGGGATTCGGTGCGTTCTAAGGCTCACACACTTATAGAAACGTGGATTTTATCTGTCTATCCTCTCCTTTATGGTTTAATGCTAACCAGATCATTTAAATTAGATTTTCTAGCCTGGCCCTTGGCTGTCTTATGAACATCTGTATTTGTAGATACAGGAATACCGCAAATGCTGATTTTTAAAATGGATTTATCTTCTCATTTTACTCCTAAGTGTGTTACTGTTGGAATCCAGATCTACTATGAATAGGATGATAGCTTGGTTTCCTTTAAAGTGTCTTCCTTAAAACTTTTGGCAAGTCTGGGTAAATAATGCATTTTAAAACTTAGCGAGTGTTCCCCATATTCCTTTGATCTGTAGATTCCCAGTCTTGAAGGCAATTTCAATTTGCAAGCTTACGGTCTAAGACATAGTTGGGATGATAGGTTTTACTGCGACATGTTGGTCATGGTGTCCAAAAGTCAGAAGTGGAAGCTTGTCATCAAAAAGCAGTTTCCTTTTCCTTCTTCTAATATGTGTCATGAGCTGTGACAATTTCTATAAAAAACAATAGTGAAAAGAAATTTTTAAAAAGCCTGTTAACAATGTAGCAGAACACGACTTGGGATAAGAGAAGACGGAGGCAGTTAAACAAATGGGTGAAGGGATAATTAGTCCATTTATTAACACGCCTCAGAATCTATGTAGAAAGCAAAAGCAGATCTTGAAGACTTGAGGTTCCGATTGTTAGCAGTGTAGTCATTTAACTCAATAATCGCTGCCAGATACCTCTGGGGAACTGTTAGCAGTACAGTCAAATTTTACTTTCTGTCCTGGATCATGTGATTTGTTTCTTAATAAATGAACAATTAATGGGACGATCCAGCTTGGATTCTGTTCTAGCAACAGTTGTAAACACGCAGTAAATGTAGACCATCTTCTTGGGTTACAACCCTTTATCTTTCTCCCCTGCTTTAATTCCTTCTTGGCTGTTCAGCACAGCGCTTGCAGCCTTCAGTCTGCCAGATGAGACAGTGTCCCCTGTAGTAGTCTAGCTGTCACCTTTCAAAGCCATGATCAGAGGACATTACAGCATCGTTCTTTTAAACACAGGATACTCCCTTGACTCTCTGACAGTGTGTTGCTGTGGAAACAGGAGCAATGCTACGAAGGCAGTGGTCCTTGATAAATATTTATTGATGAAGATGAAGAGATTGGTAGAGTCTCCTAGCTGACAGGATGGAGGATGGGGAATTGAACTCCATGGGCAGTGTGGTCTGAAGAAAAGAGTGTGCGTTTAGGAGTCTGAAGTCCCCGGTTTCAATCTCGCCTTGGCCTCTTATTGGCTATGCCAGCTTGGGCAAGTCATTTATCTTCTCAGCTCCCCAGCTTCTCATCTGTAAGGTGGGGATAATTATAGCTGCCTCACTGGATTTTGTGAAGACTAAATAAGATGATGTGTGCAGAGCGAAGGTTGCCTGGTACAGAGTGGGCATTTTGTGCAGTGTTGGAGCCTGTTCTGTTGCTGGCCTTGGCATCTGCGGCTGTACACAGGCTTGGAAGAGCTGTGGATGTTTAGCTAACTTAAGGACTGATGATGACATGGCTCTAGATTTTGGTGATGATTGATTTTTGGTTTTTCTTCTTTTCCTCTTTTTAGAGACTTTGTTCCCTGTCACTTCTTTTAGAAGGAAATTTTCTAACAGATGACACTTATATGTTCGACTACTGAAGGGCTTAGATAATGTTTAGTTTTGTGCACATCTTTTAAATTAAAAATGATTTCTAAAAATTATGCATGATTATGTTTTGTAAAGGAGGGTATTCTGGAATATTCTCTTTCTCTTGCCATCAGTAACTCATGCACATTAGTCCTTGCCTTTGGGTTCTGTCCCTCGGTCTGTTCTCATCTCTCATGGAACCTAGAAATCCAATGACTGACACTCTGTGGTAGGGCAGTGTGCTTTGTGCACTTGGTAGACAAAGAACAAGAAAACATATAGTGGGCTGCGCCTTCCAGTAAACAAATAAAAAGGCTGTGAGGTTATTGGAAACAAACCATGTCTGACAAGTGTAATAATATTTGAAGACACATTACAGGATTGGGTCTAAGAGCCAACACCATGCAATATTAGGAAGTGGTTGTAGTGTCTCATGACATCTTATAAAATGAGTTCAAATTGATTTGGAGAGGAAGGAAGGAAGGCACAGATTTTTAATGGATTAGTAACAATCAGATGTAGCCAAAGGGGCCATGGTGACCGGTAATATTGAGTACAGGTGAGCCAGGGTGGCTGGTTGGGTCACAGGATTTAGCATTTGCTGGGCTCTTGCTGGATACTTTTATTTGAAAGAAAGAAAAATGGGCAGGAGAATACTATTATTTATTATCTCTGGGTAAGAATGCAGGTCCTAAAGGGGACATCGAGGATCCCAGCGTGGATTCTAGATACAGGCCCCAGTGCACTACTGGAAATCAATTGTGGAACATGGAAGTGAATAAAGCAGAGTGGTGGAAGAGTGCAGCACTGGTGAGGGAGGGGGATAATTAGGGACTTTCTAGAAACATCCCGAAAGGTCAGCCTTGTTTCAGTTGGCCTAGCCTAGGTACATGCCTAAAGATAGGCTGACCAGAAGGCCCAGTCAGAGGCACTGTGAGTCCTTAGTAAATTGAAGTGGGGCCATAATGTTACAGATTTAATTTTTTCTCAGGCTCCTGAAATGTGTCTGACACGCACACACATCCTCTGCATGAGTGAAACACGTGCAAAGGCTTCTGCATCTCTTGAATATTCAGCTTAAAATCTTTATTGGATGCTGGAGGTTATAAAAAAAATGGTGAAGCCTCTTGGTGAGCAGTTTGGCAGTTTCTTTAAAAAAGTTAAACATACACTTGTCATAGGATCCAGCAATTCCACTTCTAGGAATCTGCCCAACAGAAAGGAAAACATATGTCCACAGAAAGACACGAACATGAATGTTCATAGCAGCAGCATTATTCATAGTAGCTCCAAACTGAAAATAATCCAAGTGCCCATCAACTAGTGAGTCTGTGTAGTGGGACACTACTAGTGGTGCAAAGGAGTGAGTGGACTGTGGATATCTGCTACTACCCGGATGAACTTTGGGAACATTAGGCTAAGTGAAGGAAACTGGATGCCGAAGATTCCCTGTTACCTATATGAGATACCCAGAAAAGAAAACTCTGCAGAGACAGAGTGTTATCAGTGGTTACCTAGAGCTGAGTGTGAAGTGGACAGTAGGGAATGTTTTGAAGGTAGTGGAAGGACTTGAAAATGAGAAGGTGATAATCAATATGCAACTCAGTGCATTTATTAAAATTGCAGAATGGCCCATTTAAAAATGTATAAAATTTTATAGAATAAATCCTGAAGTTTTTAGTTGAGCATGGGTCTTTGTGTAGACAGAGTTCCATCTCAGCTCCCCAGCATAGCTGTGGTGGGACCTTTGTCAGCCACTTCACTGTTTTGAACATTTGTTGCTGCATGTGTAAAGTGGAAGACTGGTACCTCGGTGTGATGGGTGCGCACTATTACTCCTGTAAATTGTCAAACTTGTTCCCTGGCACAACATAGGCACCTAGGAAATGGCATTGCTGTTACTTGTCTCTTGTCAGTTTCCAAACTAATTTGCTGTATTAGTTATTTGCAAAGCATTACCTGCCTACCTGTCTTAGTTACTTTTTTCATTGCTGAGATAAGGTACCCAACACCTACAAGTTAAGGGAGCAAAGCTGATTTAGCTCATAGTTTCTAGAGGTTTCCATCCATAATCAGCTGGCTCCAAGGCAGGGTGGTGTGAGAGACAGATATAACAGAGGAGAAATTGTTCATGGTGGGCAGAAGATCTCAAGGCAAGGAACGGACAAAGACCAGGCTCCTTCTTCCCTTACATTGTACCCAGGCTACCTGGATCAGGATGGTGACAAACAATCAGTGGACTGATTTAGTAATCACCCACCTTTAATCCTAACATTGCAGCATGAATCAATCACACATTATAGATTAGTCAGCCCTGAAAAGCCCCATCTGTGATTGCATGAGGCTTTGGGGTACATCTAGACACAAGCTATAGTGCTACCCTTTTTTAGTACCTTTAGAGTATAAGTTAGATATGTGAACTAGTACTCCCTCTCCACCCCACCTATCAGTGTGACAAAGAATGAGAAAATTTAAGACTGCCAATTTTTGTCATGGATGCCAACAGTTAGGGGGCTCTGCTTATTGCTACATCGAGACAGTGCTAATTTGGCAATGTCTATTAAGAATGAAGATATGAGTACCTTGTGCCTATGGGGCTTTGGTAGGAGAAGAGAATAGATCATTCTTTCATGTCCTTCTCACTAGGCCAGGGACATAGACATTTAAGAAAAGAGGAGACACTCAGGAGACCAAGAGTGGATGCATTTGTTTTTTTTTTTTTTTGACCCCTTGGTTTTTTAACCAAGACAAAGAACTGCCAGAGGTGAGAGATCAGCTCCACCCAGGCTTATCTGTGTCTCCTGGGGGCATCTATGGGCGCACAGGAAGAACTCTCTATGGACTGATTATGTGCTGTGTTAGAAGGTGTGTGCAGACTTTGACCTTTCTCATCACCGCAAGGCTTGTCGTTACCAGGTAGAGTGCTACTGCTCACTGGTCCCTGGGCAACATCTTGCACTGGCTTCCTAAGACCCTGAAAGGTCTGTTTTTTCTTAGACCACCTCTGACAGTGCTTTATTCTTTTTTGTCTCAGTTCTGAAGCCAACCACAAGCTGACAATCCATTTCTGTTGGTCCTCCCCTAATTCATGGTGGGTGTGGTTTTGTATTCACTCTGTAAGGATCATGCATTTGTCTCCATTATTGAGCATGAATGAATAAATTCGTGAATGAATTTATAGGTGAATTCATATCAGTAAGCAGAATTTGTAAAAAAATACATATTGTTGATTCACCATTATGTATCACTGGCCTTGGATGTTCTTGACTTTCCTTAATTGACTACAAGTATGTGGGTTTTTTTTCTGCTTAAATGATCATAGTTTGGATAGTGTGAGCTCCTTCAAATGAACTCCTTTTTTTTTAACCACCTCTAGACATCTTTGAGATACTCATTTATTTTTCCGTGATAGTAGGATGACACGTTAGGCTTATTTCTAGGTTTTCTGACCCAAATAAAAAGTTATTTTTCTAACTGATTCCTTTTTCTGAGGACTTCATCTGTGATATTTGTTCAAACCATGTTTAAGAAGGAGTAAAACAGGAGTTGCCTGTATTGTTAGGGATGGAAAAGGAAGATATTTTAAAGAACATACATTTATGATCATTTATCTCTTCGATTTTGTAAAGTTGGTTGGAGTGTGAGAACTTATTAATCGAATTAAAACAATTTTGAATGGCTAGCAAGATAGCTCAGCGGACTACAGTGGCTTCTTAGGCAAGGCAAAATGGCCGGGGTTCGATGCCCAGCTTGCCATGCTGACCCCATCCCTGGGATGTGCTGAGATGGAGATTGAGACTAGGTATGGCAGTGCCTGCCTGTGATCTCAGCTCTTGGGAGGCTGAAAACAGGAGAATCACTCGGAGTCTGATCTACATAGTGAGACCCTGTAGACCCTACAGACCCTGTACCAAACACATAAATAACTGCAACAATTTGTCACATTGCTGTACTCTGTACTTCAGTTAGTATAGCCCAAAAGTTGACATCATCCTATCTCTTTTCCTTAAGCATTTCGGAATTAATCACTGAGCGCCTGCGCTTAGTGACAGGCCCACCTGCCAATGTTCTTTGGACACCAATTTTTGGAAAAGGAAAAGAGAAATCCTGATCTCACTGAAAGGACACTATTTTAATTACATAGTTACTGCCCTAAACTTAATGGGCCCCACTTCTCATCATTTCTTTGGGCCAGGAACCTGGTGTAGCTGCGTCTTCCATCAGTGAGCCTCACAAACTGTGGTCAAGGTGTCATTAGGCAACAGCCAGCCGCCCTGGAAAGAGGGGGAGTCTGCTTCCTGGCTGCTAAACGTGGTCACTCACTGGTTCTTTCTGGAGGCATCCACCCCTCCTGAGCTCTTGCTTCAGGTGGTCCTGGGCTCCTCATTACCACAAGGCCCCCTTGTAGCATGAGCAATGTAGAGTGCAGCCCCTGGCTTCATTAGGGTGATGGAGTGAGAGGACTGGGGAGATGCGAGGAAGGTGGAAGCTACAGTCTTGTGTGACAGCATTTTGGGAGTGGCAGCCCATTACTTTTGCCATATTCTGTTTGTCAGACATAAATCATTACGTACAGCCCATACCAAGGGGGAGAGAATCCCAGAAAGAATTGTATTAGGGTACTTCAGAGAAATAGAACCTGCAGAACATGGAATAGGGTACATAATAAAAAATACAATTGGCTAAACACACACACACACATTCACACATGCATGCACACATGCACATACACATACACACGTGGAGATTTGGAGGTACTGGCTCACATAGCTATAGAGGCTGGCAAATGCTGTGATCTGTTGTCCATAGCCTGAGACCTGGTGATGTAAGTCTAAAAGTTTGGGGAGCTGATGGCTTAAGTCCCAGGTGAGTCTGAGGCCTGAAAACAAGCAGCACTAATGGCTGAGGGTAGAAGATCAGAGCATGCCCTTTTCCACCTCTCTGTTCTTTTTTTTTGGGCGGGGGGGGGGGGGCGGTTACCACATGTTTGCCAGGCAGGCGCTGTGCCACTGAGCTAAATCTCCAGCCCCCAACTTTTCTGTTCTGTTCAGGCCCTCAGAAGATCAGCTGGTGCCGACTTACCTTGGGGATGACCTCCTCACCTCCTTAGCTCCTCAGTTCAAATGCTCCTGTCTTCTGGAAAAATCGACCATCTCAGGCTTGAACATGAGACAGTGATCACCGGGGAGTTCAGGAGCTGCTCAGCATAGGAGCCTCAAACGACAGATAGACACAGGAAGCTGGGGGCAGGACAGGTATAGGAAAACACACATACATCCATGCAAGATTGACTGTAACACATTCAAATCTTTGAGAACATACTTTTCAGTTTCTAACATGGCCCCCATCAATTCATTGCCAGTCTTTCACTCCGCAATGGACTTCGAATAGAGAGATTTGGTGCCTCGGGATTGATTTAGTCCAAAATTGGGAATTTCTTTTAGGAATGTCAGTAAGTAAAAGTGAATGAATTAGATCCACCAGAGGGTCCAGGGAGATAGCTCAGTAGAATAAGCGCTTGCCTGGCAAGTGCAGGGTCCTGAGATCAATTCCTGGTACTGCAAAAAAAAAAAAAAAAAAAAAAAAAAAAAAATCCACGAGAGAACTGTTTAAACTTTGCTCCCAAAGTTGAAGCACTATTGTGTTTTTCGGAAGATGAAGTTTTCACACCAGTATCTAGGCTTCCTATGAACCTGGAGGTTCCTGTTTCTCTGGGCAGGCAGGATTTGTATGTGAGGGTGGAGGGTCACCACTGTGTGACCCTGCTAGGCCAGTGATGGGGAGTCTTATTTGTCACACAGTGTCAACACTGCAGTTAAACATGAATGCTGAGATTTTAGCCTAGAAAAACCAGTTCATACATTGGCATCTCTGGTCTTAAGGGAAAGACAGATAACATGTGTGCCATAGGTTCACCACCACTGTCCTAGGCTCTGTTGAGTCTTTTCTAAAAGGTGAGTTCCAACACTCAGGGTTCACCCTTTGCCTGCCCTGAGACAGTGCTGACGTGTGGCCCCCTCACAGGCTGGGGTCTGTGAGCAGGGTCTCATAACTGCTTCCTTCAGCCTTGCAGCTGTGCTGGAGTGCATGCCAGGTCCCCTCTGTGTGAGGGGCAGGGGGGTAAATCTTCCTAGCTGTCTAGGTCTCGGCCACTCCGAGTGGTTGTGTGAACTTGCACGACTGTACATTGTAGGCCTGCGTCAAGGACCTGCTGTGTTCTGCTGTACCAGCTTGGAATTCAAAGCCACTTCTGTGTCCAGTCCTACAGCTGTTTGCACATTGAAAACTCTGGGTGTCTGAACTGTTCATGTTTTGTTTTTCTTTTTTATGTTATGGGTAGCTCAGTCTGCCCTGGGGATGGGGCTGGTGCAGCATGTGGTGTTGGGGATTGAACTGCAGTCCCTGAGGTTGCCTAAGCAGGTGCTTTAGACCACTGAGCCATCTTGCCAGCCCTGTTCATGTTTTCTTTATGTAGTGAACATTTCTTCTGTTCAGTATTTTCCATTTACTCATTTCCATACCTTTTGCATTGATTTTTAATCTTGTATAATGGAAAGTGTGTGTGTATTGGTGGGGAGGGTAGTTTTGTGTTCAAAAAAAATCAAGACTTAAAAAAAAAAACAAACAAGATTGTAAACTGTCTCAAATCAGGAGTGGGATGACCTGGGATGAGTGATCTGTTATTTTCCAGAAGCTTCTAGCCCAAAAGAATCTGGGCCCACTGCCAGCCTCCTCCCTGGATCTCAGCTGGCTGTGGTTCAGAATGGTTATCCTCCCCTGAACATGTGTGTCTGGAGCAAAGCAGAGGCCGGCTCGCTAATGCTTTGGTTGTGTTGTCTTAAAGCCATCTTAATCAGGTTTGCTGAGAAACTGGGGAAGAAAGGAAAGGTACATTTTTTTAACCACTGAGACAGTCAGCTTAGATGTACAAATCCCTTCCCTGAATCCAGGTAGTACCCCACCTTTGCTGCAAATAGAAACTAAAAGCCACCTTTTGGGGGATCTCTTTCTCGGTGTGAGTTTTCCATCTTTAAACTTTCCACTCAGAGGGTACCTGTTCCAGGCAAGATAGTGGTAGTTCTAGGACTTGTATCTCTCAGCACATATTTTTGGTAGAGAAGTGCAATTAATTTTAGCAAATTTCAGAGTTGTGAGTTCACGGCTATTTATAAAAAGTGCACAAATATTTTATCTTATCATTATTTTTAATCTTATTTATTTATTTATTTATTTATTGGGTATAGGGTCTTGCTATACAGCTCAGTCTCATAGTAATCCTCCTGTCTCAGCCTCCCTGGCACTGGGATTACAGGTAAGCACCACCATGCCTGGGGGCGTGGGGCCAGCACAGAACTCCTTATAGGGGATTGAACTCAGGTCCTCACACTGGCCAGGCAGGCACATATACCTTCGAGCTATCTCCCCAGCCCACAAATATTTTAGAACAGAGTTTCTTAGTTTAAAACTGGGGCTTAGGATGAGACTTCTTGTGAGCCATTTTTATTTTCATTTGTTGTTGTTGTTGTTATTATTATTATTATTATTTATTTGCAGGGGTATCAAACTTGAGAACTGGCACTTGCCAGACAGGTACTTATGTCTGCTGAGCTGTATCCTTGATCCTATCGTGGGCCAATTTTACAGTGAAGCAGATGCGGTTTTCTTACCTTTATTGTCTTTAGCTCTTTGTACATCTGAAACATTTATTATATATTTGAATTGCTTTGTGTGTCATCTCCATATCGCCCTTACTTCTGAGAGCTGGCCCAGTGAGCATGGAAGGATTTCTCCATTTGAGTGTTACCCTCACTTCTGAAAGCTCGGTGGGTAACATTTTGTCCCTGTACAGTTGATGAGGGCCTGTGGCCCCTGAGGCTCTGGGGATCCTTGGTATCTCCCCCTCCCCAGGTTATCTTTTCAGATGTTAGATAGGAAAGCATCCTTTTATTGTCCATGGATTTTTGACTGAAACCTTAGATATTTCCTGCTTTTGGAACTCTCTTTGACATACTTAGCTGTAGCCCTCCTTTTGGCTCACAAAGAAGATTCTAGGGTTTTTGCCTTGGGCTCATTGCCTTTGGCTCAGGCAGCTTTAACACTGGTTGGAGGGAGAAGAAAAATAATGGGTGAATTTCACTAAACCCAACTCCTCCTACAAAAATGGTGAAGTTTCAGGCACAATTTATGTATAGTTTCTTACTCTGCATCCTGATCTTTATTCAAAATATGGCTATTGGGGTGCGTTCTTCAGTCTGTTTTGCTTCTGACACCAACAGCCTAGTTTTAAAGGGGATTAGTTGGCAGAGAGAACCTCTGTGGAGCACTGAGCATGCTCCCAAGCTTCTATAAGCTTTTGATACATTTAGCCAAAGATTCGGGATGTCCTAGAACTGAGGGGAGCATACAGGGCCAAAGCAGATTTAGTCTCTGTGCCTGACCTGTTCTGGCCTCCTGGCTCACTAATGGGGTACATAATTGCTTAAAACATCGACATTTGCCAAATCTCGCTTGTACTTTGTGAACAGTTTTTGTTTCACTACTGTCGTTTCCTACCAGCATCAGGATGATCTACGTCAATCATCAGCGTATCTATTTGAGGAATGTGTGCAAATTAGCAGGTACATCTGGTTCATGAACCAAACTCCAGATTTGCAAGGTCTCACCTTTGCTGTGGGAAGAAAACAAGGGCTAACAATCGCATGTGTACTGATGCTCACACTGTGTGTGTTTACAAAGCAGATGGAAGACTGCTCCTCCTAGAAAAGTTGTGGAGGAACAGGACTAGGATTCTGGCTAAAGAATATCTTGGCTTTGTCTGTAATATTCTATTGCTTTTGAAGAGGGAAATATACTTTAACATTTGTTAAAATTACTTGATAATATGGTAAGGAAGAACATAGGTGTTAATTACACTTCTCTTTATAATATTTTTGAGTTTAAATTCTTTCCTTAAAAAGTGACACCCTTGGCGTTTTGCGATTTGTTAATAAAGTGTGATTGATGGGGATTTTAAATGTATACTGTTTTGTTCAGTCATCTTTTCAAAACAAGTTTTGTTTTGTTTTTTTAATGTAGACAGCCTTATTTTTACATAAGGCTTTGTAGTGAAAATTCGTTGGTGGAATTCTAGGATGTCTCTATCTGGCAAAGAGGAAAGAAGCAGAGAACTGTGTCACAGGCACAGGGTGACATCTGAGTGGGATCCATGGGGCC
Organism: Capromys pilorides; assembly: GCA_004027915.1. Lineage (NCBI taxonomy): Eukaryota > Metazoa > Chordata > Mammalia > Rodentia > Capromyidae > Capromys > Capromys pilorides. The sequence goes on from PVKN010001529.1 coordinate 35,972, forward strand.
TCTGGAGGGTGCCTGGTCTCCCCGCTTCCCACACACACTTCCTCTCCTGGAGCCCCTGTGGAGCAGAATTTATTACCTCTCTGGAAAGAGGAGAGATTCTTCTCTCGGACAACATTCAGCCTGGGGTCACTTGGACTTCAACAGGGCACATGTGACCCAGAGGAATGGCACTACACAGCTTTCTAAATGTTTAAGCAACCTGGAAAGTTTACTTATCTGTGGAATGATCTGACGACTTCTGTTTCTTAATGAATACAGTTCTGTACTTGTCATGTTAAGGTTTCTAAACAACTTTCTTCCTTGAAAATTAAATCACTTGTGATCTTTGATGGAGGTTAAATATATTAAGAATATGCATTTTCCCAAATGACCAATTTTTTTTTCCCCACACTACCCCTAATTTGCCCAAATGGGATGAATTGTGAAAGCCCTGGGATTAAACAACAAAGCAGAACTCTCTTCCAGGACTGTTCAGTTCTAACAGCGACTCCATCAAATGATGCTGATTAGAATGTGGCAGCAGGCACTTTCACTCTCCTGGGATGAAGATTTCTAAACCTTCAAAGCATGCAGAGGAGAAGAGCATTTGGCATCTGTTGGAATGGGAAGCAGAAAATACAAGGAGATGTCAAATCATTGGGTGATATGATGGATGGTAGAGGGATAATAATAGGGAACCAGATTCGAAACTTATGAAAAACACAGGTGTGGAGGGCATGTCTGCAGAACACGCAGGATCCAAATGCAACACTCCAGGAATAAATGTGGTGGAGGAAGTGACTACCAAACAGGGATGCTAACATCACTGTACGCTGCACGCATTTGTGATGAGCCAGACACTTGTCAAGTGCTTGCTAATTGTCACTCACCTAGCTTTCTTATGATGTGGGTGCAATTCTCATACAAACTAAAGAGCAAAGTGGCTTAGTAAGGAGCCCAAAGTCACAAGGATAGTGAGGAGTTGAGCCAGGACTTGAACCCAAGCAACTCAAGGCTGGAATCTCTTCTTTCCCACCATCACTTCCTGCTATTTCTCTGCATTGCTTTGTGCCACCTGCTGTGATACTTTCACATTTAAGAGAAACATTAGGGCCTATTTGAAATATGGCTGCCTGCAGATACTTCTAAGGAAATTCTTTTGGAGGAGTTCTAAGACTTTTATTTGATTCTTATAATGATTCTGCTATGCGGACATGACATTCTTAAGTCATCTCATTTCAGAGTCCAGATTTTAGCCACCGTTTGGTGCTCAACACAAGGATTTTTGGTGATAAAAGGCATGGGAGAGATTGCAGTCTTTGCAAAAAAGAAGCTCCATCTCTCTCACAACTGACTTTCAGGTATCCCAGTTTTATACAGGGATAACTCTGTGAGAAAATCTTTACCTATGCTGGAGCATGGGTCACCCCCGTAGAGATAGCTGCTATGGATTCTACTCTGGGGGCCTAGTAGCTGACAGTGCTGCATACCAGAAGCTTAAACTGTGGTCTTCAGACCTCTGGGGCTCTGGCAAACACAGCCTTTTAGGGAAATGCCTTCTGGCTAAACATAGTTTATTGAGTTCATGTAACCCACAGGATAGTGATTCTGTGAATTTAAGACAGGGTGATTACTTTTCTACTTTTACAAATGAGAGGTTGATGCTCAAGCAAAGATGTGAGATCGGCTTTGAATGTGTAAGACACATCAGGTGTTTAATATACAAGTTTTGCCAAGAGATGCCCTAATTCTGAGCTATAAGAGCCTGCACAGTTGTCTCCCTGATTTCCAAAGGCATCAACTATCACCCTCCCACCCCTACATTTTTACTATGCTTTCCATGATTAAGAAAAAGCAGATGCGTTCTCATTTTGGTATTGTGACCACAAGTTTTGGGTTGGATCCTTGTGGTAGTTTAGATCTAAAATATCCCCCAAAGTCTTGTATTTTCAGAGGTGGGCTTTTGGGAAACTATTGATCCATTGATAAGTTTGAGGCTTGTGGTTGGTGAATGAGTGGATATTAAGAGATTTCTAAGGTCATTTCCATGATTTTTGTCCTAGGTTGAAAACTAAAGTTGAAATCTTCTGTTTTATGTAGTAGTAGTTGGTTTGTCATAAATCTGACAATGAAAAATCTTAACCAGGCTTTGAATTTTTTAAAGGAAAATAGTAATTGATGAATTAAGGAATGAGTACTTAAACACTGTCCCTTCGATCTCACAGAGTCCCTGTGAAGTTCCATTATTACAAAGAAGTACAGTCAATATTATTGCAGCTATGTGATATATTGCAAGTCACACAACCGTTAACTGAGGAGGCCTGGATTTCAGTTTAGTCATGTTCACTTCTTGTCCAATATTGTTTCTACTGCAAGGCTGTGCAAGATTCAGAAAAATCTGAATTGCAAAAGTTCAATATGTCAAAAGAGAGTAGCACATTCCAAAGAGCGTTTTATCTTGGGTCATTTGATGTGTTGCAAAGAGACTAGGCTCCGGAGTTGGAGAGACCTGAGTTAAATCCCAGCTCGTCACTAACTGGCTGTGTATCCTTGGTCATGTTTCCATACCTTTCTGAATCTAGATTCACCATCAGTCAATGAAAATCAATCTATCAGCCTGGCAGAGGGTTCCCGAGGATTTAAGCAAGTGCATACAATGTACCTGGCATGCAGTAGCAGCATTGGAGGTTATAATATTATTATCTGATAAAGAACTGGAAGTTCTGGCAGAAATCATGGGATGAGTCTCAATATCATGGGTAAATTTTGGGGGCGTATTACTCTTCATTAGAAAAAGCTGATGTGACTTGACCTCAACACTCTGGCGATATTTTCATCCCTACCTGGAGCAGCTCTGGGGTCAGACTGCTTAAATCCTTAATCGTCCTTACTCCCTGGGTGTCCTTGGGAAAATCGGCTAACCTGTCTGAGTGATTCATTTCCTTCCTAGAAAATGGCAACACTGTTGCCTATCTCACTCGTGTAAAATGGTGAATAGCAGTGTGAACATTATTATCCTTGTAAAATGAGAATTTCCTCTGCATATAAGTGCACTCACAGTCTCATTGTTTCATTAGACATACAGATACACATTTCTATCTGAACATAGGCAGCAGGTAAGGTCTTGGAAACTGTGGATGGTAACTGTATACTTGTCATTGTGTAAAATTTTCCATCTTTTCTTACCCAGGACTCTGCTGTTTGGAAGGCTTGTCTGCTTGCACATTGTGCAGAATCTAGAAAGGAGCCAGAAAGCCCCTAAGAAGCCAGAGAAATTGCCAAGCACACCCATAGCTCTCAGACTTGCTCAAAAGGGGAGCCCCTGGACTTTCCCCTGTGGCTGGTGGCCCTTACTTTGCTTTACAGAAGTTTCACACGACAGTTTTAGTAAGTGTTGATCTGACTGCCTAGGCTCAGCAGGTTTTAGAAGGAGGGAGACTTGCCGTCCATGGGCTCAGAGTGGTGCAAATAAAAAAAGGAGCAGTGGTGTGACTAGTGGAGAAGGAGAAGGAAACCTATGTGAAGTGGCAGTGGAATCTCAATGAACTCTGCACCTGGAGCTGCCAGAGTCTGACTGCCTGTCTGCGGGCAGGGGATGCTCTGCTCCTCGGAAGCCTCCAGAGGCCACACTTACTGCTTAGCTGCTGATGTAGTGGCAGTCATGACAATTATGATTCAGGAGGAAGAAAATGCATGAGCTCCCAATATAATAACTAATCTTTCTTACAGATAACCTTGAATTATTAAAAAAGTCCAAATTGTTTTCTCTAATCCTAGTGATTCTATTTTTATAATGCCTTATTTCAAGCATATCATTGCACTTAAATACTTACTCTTTGCAAGTGGTGCTGTCCTTTGCAAGAAGGAGGCAAGATATTAGATGAACTAAAGGACCAACCCACGACCTCACAGAATTGAGGGTTAAGGCTTTCCTCCTGCTGTTTGGGGGTGCACATCATGGTCCCCTTCTATCATGGAAGAGAGTTGGGAAGTGTAAGGAACATTTTTAAAGGCTTTGCATGCATGATTTTTTGGGTGTCTGGTGTTATGCATGATGCCTTCAACCTAGAGAACTTTGGCTTCACGTATTTGGAGCAGTATGTAAGTGAATTAAAAGATAAACCACAGCTCTCTGCTATCATAAAGCTGAGTTTTCTTAACAGCTGCTTGAATGGTAGAGAAGCAAGTGGGAGGTGATGCAGAACCAGGAACACAGGCCAGCAGGACAGGGAAAAGCGACTGCGGTGGCATCACTCAGAGGCCAGCTGTGTGACAGAGTACAAACTCGCAAACTTGGCTGAGTCCCTCTGGGCTGTGCTTCCTTAGAAAGGAATGCTCCTTCCTTGCTTTTCTGTCTTCTTTGCATTTACTTGAACTAACTCTTCAGGGGAGTATATTTTACAGCATAAAAACAACTTTTGTTTTCCACAGGAAAGTCATGCAAGCATAGGAAAAATTTTTTATGTAATAGAGATATCGATAGCAAATAATGAGACAGTGACAAAGGCTACCTCTGTCTTTTGATGCAGTGTGATTCGTGTGGTCTGGGGAGGCCTGTGGTGCAGAACTATCTGTCTATATCCCCAGTGCAAGGAGGCCAGGCTGTGCTGTCATTGTCTCCTCCTCTCAGATACAGGTGACTCTGATATTATTTGACATTCCTCTTTGGCACTTGCACTGTACAGGAAGACCTGGCAAGTGACAGCCTTTTGTTGGAGGAAAACCTTGTAGTTTCTCCTTTTTTTTTTTTTTTTATAGAAGTTAATATCTAAGCTTTTCTTTCAAGTCAGAGTTTACAGTAATACAGTTGAAGGTATGCAGAAATTGACATGTATGACTTTGAGATTGAGCAGACTTAAATTCAAATTGAAGTGACACTTTGGGTCCTGTGTTAGTTAACTCTTGCTGCATAGCGGATTATCATAAAGTTTGCCGCTTACCACCACACGTATTTTATCATGTCACAGTTTCTGTGGTTCTGTAGTCTGAGCATATCTTAGGGGAGTTTTGCTTTAAGATCTCTCACAAGATTGCAAGGAAGGCGTTGGCCATGACTGTGGTCTCCTCTGAAGGACCCTCTGGAAAGGACCTGCTTTCCAGGCTCATGGAGTCATTGGCAGTGCTCACTGTCTTGCAGGCTGCTGACTGAGGGCCTTTGCTCCTCAGGGCTGTTGGCTACTAGTTGCTTGCAGTCCCTTGGTACACAGATTCATGTCGCAAAGTGGTTCGCTTTATCTCTCCAGCAAAGGAGACAGTCTGCTAGCAGGATAGAAATCACAGTTATGTATAGCCTAATCACAGCAATGGCTTTCTGTCACTTCCAACATGGCCTGCTCTAAGAAGAGAGAGAACTGTGCAGGGTGGAAGGATGGGAACTTCTGGAGGCAAGGAGGAGGGAAGCCATCATGGAGCCTGTCTGCCATAGGCTCACATCCCGAAATCCCTGATTTGCCTTCTTCACAGCCTTTGTTTCTTCAAATACAGGAAGTGTTGATGCTTCTGTAAGAGGTAGAAAGAGAGGAATGAAAAATTCTGTTAGAATTGATCTGATTACTTATTCACTTTAAAATATCTTGTGAAGGGTTTGAAATACATATGTGACTTTCTTTCACTATAACCATGGGAAGTAGTCATCTATTTCTTAAAACAGATGAGGGAATCAAGATTTGGAAACAGCTTTGACTCTTGTCTAAGTTCATAAGGATTAAGAGCCATTATATTTTTAAGAGGTCAGAAGGTATCATGAGTAAAAGGATTTGTAGGATTGGGCAGTATGGTGGCACTTCCTGTCTTCTGGGGCAGCTGGGCCATGGTGGAGTTGGGCTACTGGACTAAGTTAAATGGCAGGATATGAAATACAACAGGAGCAGATACAAAGGTCAAAGTAGTCTCTCGATGGGACAGTGGGAACTGGAATTCGGGAGGGTTGGCCATGTAAATGTAAGGAAGCCTAAAAGGGTCAAATCCTGCCCTGATTTCTTCTCATATAAGGCAGAATTAGGAGGACAGATCTGTACTTTTCTTCATCATCAGTTCATACCCCCAAGTATTGAATTTGGACTTTACAAATCCATTTGAAGCCATTATACTTTGATGTCTTCCAACCACAGGACCAGTTAGTTTTTCTCTCCTATCACCTTGGCACAGCTGTGATTGAATTTTTCAGCTTTATATTATAAAAATGAGTGAAAATGGAAATGTGAAAATGCCAGTACCGATGGTAATATGTTTGAGGGAAAGATGGAGCTTGTCAGATGTACAGAAAGTGTTGACTATTTAGCTTCAATTGGTTTGTGGTCAGATGACTAAGCTGCAAAAGGAAATGACACGAAAGGACACATATGAAATGCCAGCGATGGGTCCTCCATGATGGAGGAAATCTTTAGAATTATGGGCTGAGAATCTACACTGAAGGAAAAGAAAAACCTCCGGTGATTGAAATTCAGAGAGAAATTGGCTACTTCACAGAGCTTTTGATGGGAAGGGGGTTTGCTCCAGACTTCTTAATTAAGAGGCCTGTGCATTCTCCGTCGACACATTTTTCAAGGAAGTTGATGACACCATCAGTATTACCATAAAACTGCCAAAGTAATTTTTTTAAAGGCATAAATCAGAATGTGTCCCTCCCCTGTTTAAGGTATCTTCACCAGTACTAACACCAAGTAACTCTGTGAGTCCTAACTATTGCTCATTGCTGAGGAGATTTGACTCCTGGTAGCCTTTCACCCTTCTTCCTCCACTCACTTTCGGTATTGTGTTTAATCTTGGAGACAGTAGACAATGTTTTCTAGGCCAGTTCTGGCCTGCCTTCTGCTTTAATATGGCCTTGTTTGAAGAGTGGCTTTGACATCTTTCAATGGTTAATGATAAGAGCATTTTGTAGCACATGAAGATAATGTGAGATTTAATTTCAACATCTGTAAAAAATGCTGCACTGAAATATTCGATTCACTGCCATTTATTTCTATGTCATGTAAGATGGATTTCACTTACAGTGGTGGGCTTCAGTCCTTGTGGTGCAAACACTAAAGTGGCTATGCGTGAGCCCTTCATATGCGGTGTCTCCTGCTTCAGCCTCACTGGATTTCTCTTTCTTTTACAGTGAAACCTGTGCCTACTTGGGGTGCTTCTTCTTTACAATTTCAGCCCAAATATCTCTCCTTTATTCTCTGCCCATGTTTGCCTTGGTCATTGATTAGTTGATAACATCCACGCTAGCAAAATCAATCTCTTTCCTCCTCCATCTGTCCCTTGCTCTTTTTCTTCCATTTCCCCTCCTTAAATGTAAGCTATTCTGTCCTGCTCACCATGTAGAAAGCCCCCAGTTTGTGCTCTGTAGATGCTCACAGGCTGCATGAGTGGGTGGGAGTGAGTGCTGGGCCTGCAGCTTGGTCCTGCTGGAGCTCTGCCGGCTCATCTCTGTCTCCAACAACACTCAATTCCCCTTAGTATAGAGTGCTGTTTTCAGTAAGCCGAAGTTATTGGAATTTAAGGCAAGACATTCCAAAATTAAATTTATTATTCATCATTTAATTTGTTTTTAATATTTTAAATAATGGCAAATAATCGTGAGTACACTGCATGATACTCATGGGGTGAGGAAGTGAAACATTTATGCCATAATTAAGATTTCATAAATTTTAAAGTCCTCTCTGAAGATGCCTCCTTGTACTTAATTCTTACAGCATGTAAGGAGTTATATATTCCAAATCTGAAACATTCAATTTGCAGATGATTTTTATGAATGCGTTTCCTAAAGGAGTGGGAGTGTTTCTCTCTTCCTCTTCTCTCTTCTTCCCTTTCTTGCAATCCCAAGGACATGTGTGAGACAGATGGACTATGGGGAGACACATTATTGAATGGCTTTTCCCTTGAGGACACCTTTATATTTCAAGGACACAGAGCTGTCTGCATAACATGTCAGGACCAGCCGTGGTCTTATACACAGCCTGTTCTTCACTTCATGGCTGTCCTGCATGGGCCACGTGAGTACCCTTATTTGCTTAGTACCTGCGGTTGAGGACAAGCAGGATTGTCCAAGCAAGATTTGTGTTGTAGAGTGGAATGTTAGAAAGCAAGCCCTCTGTTCATCACAGTGTTGATCACAACTGTTTATTTTGGGATTTAGAAACTGCAAGCCAGATGCAGTTTGTCAGCAAACCTTAGTAGGGCTTGCCTGGTGAAGCATCCCTGTGCTATCTGAGATAAGTCTCTGGTCTAGAGAAGTCCCTAGGCAGGTCTTCTGGTTCACTGGCATTTGTTGAAATTCCTCTCTGGATAAGTCAGGAGCTCCGTTGCTACGGGAGATCTGGAGGACCAGTCTTGTCCTCAAGGGGCTCGCTGTCTGGCTTGGGGAGCAGATGGCCATCCTGGATATCACTGTCCCACAGCGGTAGTTGTTAATACTGCTGCAAGGTTCTGTCTCCAGGAACAGAGCACTTGTCTGGAGCCAGGGTGGTTTTGTCAGGCAGTGATGCTTGGTTACAAGTGATGAGCCAGAGAAAGTGTGGGAGAGCTATCTGGGCTGGGCCAGCAGCCAGCAGGTCATCACGAAAAGTGAAGATCTCCAGTGGGGATGGAGCTGTGAAGGGCTGCACTGCAGGAGCAGAATGGGAAAGAAGAGAAGGGGAACCAGGCAGCCCCTGCCTGGATTCTTCAGGCTTCAGTCCTTGTTGTCTCCGGAGTGGATCACAGAGATTACAGGCCACGTTGTTTCCCCTAGGTGCTGCCGGGATTGTTTTGATGTGTGCTTCTGACCCCAGGTGGGCAGCACAGAATAGCTCCTGCTTCCACAGAAACTTGTTATCTTCTGAGTTGCTTTCTTCTTGGGTGTTTGGGAACAGAACAGAGGTTTTGGAGTCAGACGCTGGTGCTGCTGCTCAGGTTCCTGACCTCTGCTTTTGTTTCCTCATCTATCAAAGGGGCATAATGATAAGCTCTACCTTAGAAGACTGTCCTGAGGACTGAAAGAGTTGGTAGTAAGCTTGCCCTTGATGCCAGCTCTTCCTATTATTGTTATGAATCATATCCCTCCCATCCCTATAAATGATATCGTGAGAAGTTTATTTCCTACCATCAAGTGTTAGTTGGTGGAATAAAATTGAGTAAGAGTTTCAGTATGTGTCTTTGTTTTATTGAACAGTCTTCCCCTCCCCCATGTGTCCCACGCTTCTGTAATCACATCTCCGTGCTTTCTGCCCTCCAGTTTGGAAAGCAGGAATCACCATATTAGCATGGTAATGTCGCAATACTAATCTACCAAGTCTGTGTAAATAAGGAACATCTGTGCAATATTTATGACCCATAAAGCACAGTTATACTCTCAAATGTTGTTCTAATCCCAAGTAGGTCATTGTGATGGAGCCATGATCGGAGGACCCTCCTGGGGCCCTCTGCTCAGCTTGCTGAGGGCTGTGCCAGGCCGCCCAGATGGGAATGGGCACTGCCACATGGCAGTTGGCGAGAGGTAGGCTCCTGAGGGAGTTTTTGCCCATCAGAGCAAAAAACGAGTTGCTTTTTTGCATGAAAAATGGGGTAAAGGTGATTTTTATCAAGAGCAGCCAGCTTTCAGAGTGCGCATGGGCTTGGATGTTCTCTGGACTGTGCGAGGGGCTGTGTGAAGCTTGGCGTGGTGTTCAGATCCTGGGAGCCTTAGTGCTGCATGGGTGTCAGTTTGCTTCCGCGTCCAGGAATCTCTCTGAGTGCAAAACACAGTCTAGTCTAAACAAGGTGTTACAGTGAGCAGTCGCTGTAATGCCTGGCTTTCCCTTTGGCCTGAATTATTTTCTGTTTCTCTTCAATTCCTTATGATCTTCTTATTCAATTATATGTTTTTGACTTTTTTTTTTTGACACTGAGGATTGAACTCAGGGAGTGCAAAGCTACATTCTTAGCCTTTTAAAAAGTTGATTTTTGAGATAATACTTTTCTAAGTTACCCAGGCTGGCCTTGATCCTCCTGCCTCAGCCTCCCAGAGAGCTACAATTACAAGTGTGTAGCATCACATCTGGCTACATATGTTTTGGTGAAATAACATAAATTCCTCAATGCACATGTTAAGGTTCAACTGAGGATTGAACTCAGGCCCTTGCACTTACCAGGCAAGCTATCTGAGCTATCTTCCTAAGCCCCAGGCTTTAGTTTTATTACCAGTAAAATGGGGGTGACATTGCTGCTGTCCAGGCTGTTAAGAAAAACCAGTGGGTGCTCCATGTGTGATGTGAGCTCATTCCTGTATGCAGAAGCCCCCTCCCCCCCCCAGTATTTCTTTTCATATACCTTCTATTATCCTTTGCGGTATGCTTAAAGTTTTCAAATTCATTTCCATGTCTCGTAACAAAAACACAGGCAGAATGATAGATTCCATACGTGCCTTAATCTAATTTTATTCTGTGAAGTGTCCAAGGGAAGGACCCAAGAAAATTTTTCTGTACAGGGTCAGATTAGTACCTGTGGATAGTGTATCAATAAATGGACATGGATATGTTGTAATAAAACTTTATTTATAAAACAAATTGCCCAAAGCTGGAATTGTTTTTTTCTCCCTTCATTAGTATAACATGTGTGTAGAAGAAAAATGGGTCACTTAAGTATTTATCCACTGTGCTGGATTGTCATCCTGAGGTGAGACTCCTTGGAAACTGCCCCAAAGCCCAAGAAGCAAAACAGACCACTTTCATAAAATCCTCAGGTGTCTGCTCTGCTACTGTACCAAGATTGACCATCATGTTAGCTTTGAGACATAATTATTACACTTTGTATCACATTAACTCCTGCATGTGGAAACACTTGCGGAGCAACAAGGTGTTATTCTTGTGAGGTGAGCTTGGTGGAAGAGTGAGTGTGAGCTGACCTGTTGACTGGCCTTACTGCCATGATCAAAGTGTTGAGAAGTTCTTTGGGCTTTAGTTTTCTTACCAATAAAATGGGGATGACAGTGCTGCTGTCCAGGCTGTTAAGGAAACCCAGCGGATGCACTGCGTGTGGTGTGAGCTCACTCCTGTATGCAGGAGCCCCCCCGTGTTTCTTTTCGTATGCCTTCTACTGGCCAGTGAGCCTCTCTGAACGTAGCAGGGCATCTTTCCTTGGGATGGTAGCTAACTCTAAGCAGAGTATTAATCAGCCAGTCTCACTTGTGTGTCAGTACCAAGTCTGGTCAGGCCCGAGTGTGGTCACCTTCTTTCAGATTCATTCTGGTGGCTGGGTGCTCCCATGTGGCCTCAGTTGGCATTCAGTTTTCCCAGGACACCAAACAAATGGCCGTTGTGGGGGTTTCCTGGCATGCAGGCGGCCCTGCTCGTTGGTATTCTGGGGGCTTCTCGCTCACACATAAGCACTTGTCTCAAGGCTGGGCCTGTGCGGCTGCAGGGGTTAGTGGACTGTAATAGGCAGGCGACTTCCTGTAGGACCTTCGGTACTCATTTTATGCAGGGGGATGTAGGTGGGATCAGCTCTTTTCTGGATGGATATGGTACCAACATGCCGAGGCCATAACCCTGCTCTGCCTTGCCCTGTTTGCTGTGGAGATCAGGGGCCTTGACTTGGTGGTGTGTGAAACCACAGCAGAGTTCATCATGCTTTGGGGACGCAGATTACTGCTCGGTCTCAAGCACCTTCACATCTTCTATCAGAAAGAAAAACTAAGAGAGATCATTATCAACGCCTTGAGTATATTCCAGGGAGGCGATTCTTCAGCTGGGGAACAACATCATAAGCCAGAAAATGTGCCTGTGCCAGCGTGTGTGAGGAAGCCAGCATTTCTTTTTCTGTGGGAGAGGAGGATGCGAGGGAGAGGAAAGGGAGAAAGGAGAATGAAAATCTCTGTAGAAGGCACTCTGACAAGCGTGATTCTGTGACATCCTCAAGCCAACTTGGAGAGGGAGATATTATTCTTGCCATTTGAGAGATGGGAAACTGAGGCTCAAAGCAGCCAGGTGAGCTGTCCCAGTGTGAGACATCACTGCCATTTTCATGACAATGCTATAGCATGTAATCTGCACACTGTCCCCCGGCAGTAAGCCCCAGACTTCTAGCTGCAGCTCTTCCCTAAGACCCACAGCTCACCCTGGGGCAACAAGTCCCTTATAACACCTCAGCTCCCTTGCCGTGCCCCACAGATGGTGTAGCACTGTGGGCTCCCAAAGCACCCCAGTGGGATTGGGCTTCAGTGAATTGCTCTTTCCACTTCGTTTCCTCCATGTATTACTTCCCTTCTTCTTAACCAATATTTCCCAGGACCCCTTTCAAAATAAAGTGTATCTATGTGTGTGTATGTATTTGTTTGTTTGGGGACAGGTTATATAGTTCAAGCTGCCTTTGAACTCACTGTGTAGCACAGGTTGGTCTTGAACTACTGGCAATGCTCCTGCCTCAGCCTCCAAAGTGCTGGGATTATGGTGTGTGCCACTTCACCTTGCAAACTGCATTTTTTAATTCTTGTCTTATGAAGGACCGCTTGGGACTCCATACTGTCAGAAGTAAATAATAGTAATAGTAGTAGTAATAATAATAACAACAGTAACCACCTGGTATTTTTTGGCTGATACTTTCTGAACATTTGTTTGCCTCAGGTGCAGTGTCCTAGGCTGTTTATTTTGTCACTTGCTGCTTTTGTAGCTTGGCTCTTAACTCCTCATGATCACACTATAGGTTTAGTCTCCAGATGATGGTGTTACTGGGAGATGGAGGAAAGCAGGGAAGAAAGTCTCAGAAGGTGTGGGGTGTGCCCTTAAAGGGTGCTTCTTGTCCCTGGCATTTCATCTGTCTCTGATTCCCAGCCACCATGAGATGCGCAGAGTTCTTTTGTCCCATGTCTCTGTTTGATGATCTTCTGTCTCACCTTAGGCCCAAAGCAATGGAACCAGCTAACCATGGGCCGAAACATCGGATGCCATGAACCAAAATAAATCTTTCTACTTGTAAGTTGATTTCCTCAGGTATCTCATTGTGGCAGTGCAAAAGCTGACACATTGCTTCTCAGAAATCTAGGAGGCAGGTACTATTATTACCATTTTATATGTAGGGAAATGAAGCTCAGGAAAGTGGGGTGACACATCTAAGGTCACACAGCTAAAGAGTCACTCTCTTGGCAGAGCCAACATTCTGCTTCTAGACTTTCTAACTCTGTGCCTGGTGCTTTCCCTAACCAGCTGCTTGTTTTGAACAGAAGCCCTCAGGATGGCCTGGGAATGAGATGGAGTGGAATTGTTTCAGGAGGCACTCATGCTTTCTGAGGCACCCTGTAGCTGTGACTCTCAGGTCTTCCAGTGAGGTCTGGCTGGATGATCCGAGGTTCTAGGAAGCTTTAATGGGAGCATGTACAGGATGGAGTAGATAGAATGATAAGCAGCTGCTACATATTTTTTCCAGATGTTCTTTGTTGGTGAACATGGCTTTGAAGACCTTTCTCACTCTGTTGACTCCCAAATTTGTGTATCTAAGTGAAAAATCTCTCTCCAGAGAACCTAAATACAACATCAAACTGTGTGACATTTCCTCTTTTGCATATACTAAACAGTTCACGCACTGTTTATTCACAGTGGAGCTCATGGGCTTCTAGAACAGCTCTACTCTCAGTCTTTGCCCATGGTAAGTATGCACTTATACCTTTCTGTTCAGACCACTCCAGTCTTCCTACCTCCTGTGCTTCTCCACACCTAGCCTAGAAACCTTCAGCAAGAGTCTGCGCTGTCTTCTGAATGCAGCCCGGGTATACCCACTCTTACACCCCCAATCGTCTTCCTGGCCAAACAACCGTCTTCTCCCTCTGGGATTATTACAAAAATTTCTGAAGTAATAAGCCCTCTTCTGCTTTTGTCTTGTTCAAAGCTACTGTCATGATGGCACTCAGAGGGGTCCACTTAAAATCAGCATTGGATTCCACATCTCCTCCATTCAGAACCTTCAAGTTCCCCCATCTTCCTTGGTGCAACCACAGTCCTTAATTGTAAGGATCATGGGGCCTCATGATCACGTGGTCTGTAATGCCCTCTCTAATCTAGTCCAGGCCCCTTTCTTTCCCTCACACATGACAGGCACACAGCTGCCTTGGGGCTCTTTGTTCTACTCCATGCCCCTGCTCTGGCCTCCTTCTTCTTCTTTCAGATCCCTGCCTGGCAAACCTCTTTACTTCTTTGAAACCTTAAAACCATACTTCTTGGCAAGGTGACTCTAGACTCCAAACTAAGCCTCTTGAGAGGGAAGGGTGTTGCTGAAAGTAGCCAGTTGGCATTTTTTGGTCAGAGCTGGAATAAGCCAGGGCTGAGAAGGCCAGAGAAATTGGTGAGCTCTTCCTTGATACCCCACTTAGTATTGCAAAGTGCCCACTCCTTCTGCCCATGTTTCAGCTGTGGGTGAAGGTGGTGGTTCTGCTGTCTCAGCTATTCTCCTTTTCCTTGGGACTTTGTACCCATATTATGAATTTTATTGTATTTCTTTTTAATAGTATGCTTTCACTCCCCGTTCCCAGTAAGATGTAAACCTAACAGGTCAGAAGGTCAGGGATGTGTGTGTGTGTGTGTGTGTGTGTGTGTGTTCATTGATAGATTGATTGATTCAACGTGTCCTTATGGCTTAAAACTATGTCTCACATATGATAGGCACACATATCATAGAGGTGCAGATTTCTGTTGAGTGATTCATTCCCCTGTTTTCTGTAGAAATCTTGACCAAAGAGTAGATTGTTGTGGAGTACCAAGAGTGAGCCTTTATTGCAGGCCAGAGAGGAAAGTCCTTATAGCTGGCATCCCTGGATCATCCCGTGCACATCAAATTTCAGTTACTTTTTCCACTGCACGATCAGGGACCAGATCGTGTGCTCCCTGACATATAGAGTTCATACCCTTGTTTTCACTCCTTTGTCCCAGTGTACATAGATTGTGAGCCAGTTGTTAAAGCATGGCAAAATATTCTAAGTTGGCTGGATGGATTCTTGGGACGCATTTTGGAACCATGACATAGCACAACTTTGCGGGGGATTCTGATTCAGCTTTTTATACAAGATGCCGCTTAGTTGCCCCTTCCCTCCCATTCAACCATCTATCTCTC
>PVKN010001530.1:0-50979 GCA_004027915.1 Capromys pilorides
GAGACAGAGAGAGACGGAGAGAGAGGGAGAGAGGAAGAGAGAGGGAGAGAGATCGAGACAGAGAAACAGAGAGACGGAGAGAGAGACAGAGAAAGAAGGGGGAAGGAGGGAGAGAGAGAAAGAAGGGGGAAGGAGGGAGAGAAAGGGGGATGGAGGAGGGAGAGAGAGACAGAGACAGAGACAGAGAAAGAGGAGGGAGGGAGGGAGAGAGGGAGATAGAGAAACAAAGAGAGGGAGAGAGAGAGAGAGAGAGACGGAGAGAGAGTCAAAAGCAGGGAGAAAAGAAGCAGCCTTGGGAGCCCATCAAGCCACTTTGCCGCGTGCCCCCGGCTTTCCCGTCTGAGCGCGGCTCCGTGGTCTGGGCAGCCGTGGGCAGCCATGGGTGGTCGTGAGCGCGCACTGAGCGCCCGCCAGGCAGGCGGAGCTCACGCTGGGGCAGCTCCTCCCCTCCCCCCGAAACCCCCCCCCCCCCCCCCCCCCCCCCCCCCCCCCCCCCCCCCCCCCCCCCCCCCCCGCGAGCATCTCCACCCTGCGCGGATCTCGCAGGGCTCTCCCTGGCTGCAGCTCGGGCTGCTTTCTAGGCTGCATTTCCGTCTCTTGTTTTTAGATTACTGTACTGAACGTCTCTCATCTGGCTCAGCACCAGCGCTTTCCAGGGAAAAAAACACTTACGTTAAATCTGCTCCTTCTTTTGTGTTTTTCTGGTTCAGAACTAATTTTCCACCGGCTGCCAACCACAGGCACCTTTGAAGCGAGGCTACCACCCCTCCCTTGTGCCCAGCTCGGTCTGGGGCACTGCCATTGGGTGGGGTTTGCTTGCCGGCTCTTTGTCTTGGACCGGAAGTGGCTTTCCTCAGCCAAGGCCCGTCTGCTTCCGAGCCCACCCGCGACCCCCACCTGGGGCTTGCGGTGAGGTGGGTGCCATGGGGGTTTCTGTGCGCAGGCCTACCTGGCAGATGCCTCCCTGCCCCTCCTCCAAGCCCAGGCCTGTTCTTTGAGGCTGCCGTCGGGGCCGTGGGCCTCTGTAGCCCGGGTTCCTCCTCTGGTCGGGCCCCACACCCCAGCATGCCGGAGCAGGACTACCCAGGAGGTGGGTGGAATGCACATCCTGGGTGGAATGCACATCCTCCCTGCTAGGCCTCCCTGGGGAGGGGGAAGCACTACCTACGGGGGCCGCCCTGAGGTCTGGTCTCCGGCCAGGGTCTTCCCTGTGTGGCTCACACAGTTGCCCGGAGCAGGTGGCCTGTCTGGAGGCCCAGCAGCTCCCTCGTCCTCATGGCTGGGCCTGACCTTAGGCCCTCGGCCTCCGTCCCAGCCAGGACTCCAACCCCCGGGTTCCTCAGCCTTCTGAGGATTCCGAGTGTCTGGAACCTGGTTTTCTTCCCGTGTCCCTCAGCCCCTGGTGAGAGGAGCAGTGCAGGTGACCGCATGGCCTCTGGCTCCGTGGCACAGGTGCTGGAGGCTCCCAGTGCTCGGTCCTCTGGAGGAGTCCTGGGGGCAGGTGGTGTCCCCGCGCCCGTCCCTGCACCGTTCTCTAACTGCTTCTGAATTCTTCAATGGTTTTCAGTCTCGCCTTAGGTACCCCGCACGGCCTGTAGCCCCAGAAAGTCCCGGAAATCAGCAAGCGCGCCTCTCAGTGACCTCATCCTGCCCAGTGAAGTCACCCAGTGGGTCGCAGCCTCTGAGTCAGGTTTCCCTGAGCTGCAAAGTGGAGAAATCCTCGGTGAGCATCTAAAGCAGTGAGCAGCAGGGTGTTAAGAGTTTTAACTAGGTTGCGGCCTGCCCGAACTCGCCAGGACTGGGGATGTGGAAAGAAGTGTCCTCTGGTGTCTGTAACCAGGTGCTTTGTGAAGGCTTTCTCTGACTCAGTTTCCCCTAAAGCTCCAGGATGGGGGTGGGGTTGGGGCCGTGGGGCCCATTTTGGAAGTATGAGGCTGGGGAGGGCTGCCCACTCCTGTGGGGCTCTCCGGTGCCAGGCAAGGGCAGGGTGGGGGTGACTCAGAGGGCCCAGAGCCTGGGTGTGGGGGGGATCCTGGAGGCCTTGGGGGAGGGCTGCTGGCCTGGGCCTCATCCAAGCCACAGAGGAGACAGAAAACTCATGTTCACGAGGTGCAATCAGAAAACATGGATGTTTAGGTTTTTAAAAATTATTACAGTAAAAGACACTTGGCCACCAGCCCCTCCAGCTCCTCCCCTCGCTGCACATGTCAGGAGCCCAGCAGACTCTTCACTTTCTGGAGCAGTTCCAAAAGGCATCTCTTGTGTTGTCTGTGAAGTGTGATCAAGAACAGGGTGAGTGCTGCAGTGGAGGGGCATCCATCAGGAAGGAGCTCCTAAAATCCTCCTCCACCTGCTGCTGCAGCTGCCACCACGTGACTCCTGGCTCTTTGAAATGACCATGAAGAGGAAGTGTATTAAATCCAGTGAGGGACATCACTTAAATTGATTCAGGCAGCCAGGACAGCACAATTAAGATATCTACAAAATAGGACCCAAAACTGCTTCAGGAAGGGGCAAGGACGATGGGATGAGTATGTTCAAAACAGGGCAAAGATTTTTAAAACCAGTGCCATGTGTATGATGCCAAGGTCTGCTATCAGCTGGAGCAATAGCCAGGCTTCCTTCTCTCTTGGTTGTAGGGGTGAAATGCCTGGATCGCTAAGCATTTTGACTCTGATTCCAAGGAACAAATGCTCTATGCTGGCGTCATTCTGGAACCTAGTATGGCCTGTGCTGCCATTCTGGAACATGGGGCTCTGCAGATTTCTCCTCAAAGCAAAGTCCCTCACCCTGATGATTCTGAGGCTGTGAAGGGCAATAACCTGCCACCTCCTGTGATGCCATCAGGACATCTTTTCTACTCTCCTGTTCCTCTGGGCAATGGAGAACTCAGCTCCATCTTTGCAGTCCACAGTTTTATTGGAGCTTCCTTTCTGGTCAAACTCATAACATTTTAAATCATTCTGCTGGGCTCCTTGCTCTTTATTCTCAACATAAATCTGACTAAGGGCCTCCAACAATAACCATGCCACTGCCCCAGTATTTGACTGTGTTGCGATTTCCTTTGAAAGATTAATCAGTCCTCCATGTTTAATCTCAGTCTCAGGCAAAGTCTCTGGACATGAGCAAAATTCAGACAAACTTTCTGTCAAGCCAAAACACAAATGATCTGAAGTCCAACAACTGAGGCAGTCCTCCTTTCCAGCAGAAACCTGCCCAGCCTGCTCTTTACAGGCTGGCTTTCTATCTGTCTTCTGGTCTGAGCTCAGACCAGAATCTCCCCTATGGAACAACCGAAGTGGTTTTAGCACTTCTCTTGTAGGCAACATCTCCAAATGTTTCCTGTCTCTTTCCATAAACCAGACCCAAAAGCTTGTAATCCACATGGTCAGGTTTAGCCACAGCAACAATCCCACTCTCATTACCAAATATTATCTTAGTTATTCTTCTCTCATTGTTGGAACAAATACCAGACACTCAAAATGAGGGAAGCAAAGGTTTATTTAGCTCACAGTAACTGGAGGTTTCATAGCTTAAAACAGTCTGAGGTAGGAAGACCTTGGAACCTTATTTTCTCAGTGCCTCTGTCTTCTCCAAGCATCTCTCTGCCTGAGGCAGTCTCAATCACAGACACTGCTACTCCATGCTACAGGGTCTGGAAGAGAGGCTGGGGTGCTGCCATGTCCAGGATGATGGGCTCCATACCTCTAAGAGAGGCCACAGGCCTGGGGGTTGGGCACAGTGCATGCTGCTAATTTAACCATTTGTGCCTCTCTGGCCTCACCCCTCAAACCCTGCCCTGGTCCTCTGGCCCACCCGTCAATCCACTCCCTGCTCCTCAAGCTCCACACCTGCTCCATGACTTACTCGAGGCTTTGGGAGAACAACTAGGCACAAACCATAACAGACACCTACAAAATAGGATCCCAAAACTGCTTCAGGAAGGGGCAAAGACAATGGGATGAGTATGTTCAAAGCTGGCCGAGGATTTGTAAGGGACATTAATTAATGGCAGAGCGACTTCCACTGTAACAAAAGCTGTCCAGGCATTCACTGCATATTTTGATCACACTTCATGTAGTAAGGAACTCCCTTGCTGATGGGCCATCTGCCATGGCTGCTGCCACGGAACGCTTTGCCCTTCTTCCTGTCTCAGGGCAGGGCCACCCAGCTGGATGAGGGCAGAAGTGACCTGAAGCCCTCCCAGGTAAGCTGAAGATCCCTCCTGAGGACTCTTCCCTGGGCTGGTGTTCTGCCCACGCAGCTCACCAGGGTGTGCTCTGTGGAAGAGCCCTGGCCCCTGGTGGCTGCTGGGGTCATCAGACTGTGACCCAGGTGAGAGGGAAATGTTCCATGTCAAGCTTTGGTTTCTGGGGCGATTTGTTCATTGCCCCTCTTGAGTCACACAGGGAGGTGGTGGCACAGATGACACATAAGGTGGCCAACTGCTCATTAGTGTCAAACACCAGCAGTCGGCCGTCATACCTGGAGATGTGGCAACTTGTTCTTTTCTGGTTTCTTTTGAGTCACACGGACAGACCTAGGTGATGAACACCCAGGGCACGGAGTGCTGTCTCTGGAGGTTTCGCCTGCCTCCCAAGGGGGGAGGGTGAAGGTTCCTGGCGAAGAGTAAGAGCTCATCAAAGCTGACCAGAAGTCATCTCTGATTTTGTTCTTCTTAGCCTTGACACCTTTAGTATTGTGGAGCCAGGATTCTGTGGATTTCCATGACCTCTCTTCTGTTTTTGTTATGAAACTCTTCTTGCTATTTATGTAAATAACAGGCTCTCATGCTTTGGGGTACAGTTGCTAAGCCCAGAGGAATCACAATGGTTTTACAACCACAAAATCTAGTTTACATGTTGTGAAGAACAAGTTCCCTATATCACACATGGATAGGCTGCTTATTTACATAAAGTGATTCTGTCTCACTTACTTTTCTCTCAAATCTGAGATGAAATACCCAACATTCAAAGTTAGAGAGGGAAAGTTAGTTTAGTTCATAGTTCAGCCTATAACCCACAGGCTCCAAGGCCCGGTGACCTGGAGCAAGGACAACAGTTCATGGTGGTGGAAGACAGCAAAAACAAACAGAGGAGAAGAGGAAGAGGGAGAGGGAGAGGGAGAGGGAGAGAGAGTGAGAGATCTTTCTGTCCCTAATACTGTTTCTAGTCTACCAGGATTAGGGCGGTGCCAGCCCAACTGGTCGATTGATCCACCGAACATCCATCCTTAATCCCAGCACCCTTCTTTAATCCCAGTTTAGGACCATGAATCAATCAGAAACTCCAGATTCAGTCACCCATGAAAAATCTATCCCCATGACTACATTGAGGCTTTTCAGGGACGTCCAGACACAAACCACAACAGGCTCTCAGGGTAGTTTGATAGTCCTGAAATTGCACCTTGGGTGAACTCTCCTAAGAGGGACACTGTGGGATTGCTCTGGAGTTGGTGGTTCCTCTCTTCTTGTGTCCATCTGTGAGCCCATTGGATGGAGCTAAGTTTAAGAGACCCTCAAAAACTTCCCCCCAGGATATGGCAGCATGGAGACTTTTTGAGTAATTGTTTTAGAGCACACATCACCAGACTCTCTGTGTGTTCGAATCTTAGAAGATCAAAACCTCAAATTGAATTTGGTTTGATTCTGTTTTGCTACAGAGCTTTGATGTCCCTTAGGACTTATTCATACTTCTATTCTCTTTCATTTTCCTTAGACTTCAGAAACGCAACAGTGACATCAAGAAATGTCACTGGAGCACGCCGGGTTGCCTTCCTCGGAACATGGGCTCCCCATGATGAGGCTGGCTCTGGGTGACAGATCAAAGCCAGAGAGGACACAGTGGGTGAGCAAGGACACAGGGGAACGCACCCCCATATGAGGCAGCTGTGGAGATGAACACAGAGATTTGCCTACCTTTAATCACTTTCTCATGAAGAGACATCAAATTTCCCCCTGCCATTGTCATAATCTAGTAAACGACATGAAGTCCAGACCATAACAGAGAGCTGGCATCCATGCACACAGAAATGATATCGAAGGTTGAAATACACTTCAAAACCCTGGAAAATGATCTAAGCAATTGAAACAGGGGGCTGAGATGTATCTAAGCTTCTAATAAAACTCACACTTTGAGAACAACTGTCTTTAAAGTTTGCAAATCATGCTGGACTTTAGAGAAATTTGTGGAAGCCACAGTATGGAGGCTCCCAGTGGTCTGCAGTGCTTGGTGAAACAAACACACTACACAGCCGTTCTTTCCAGGGGGACACTCCGCTCACCTCTAGCTCTGCCTAGTGTCTGACGGGGACCCCTGGCAGGGCTTTCCTTGGGAAGACGTTATTTTTAGCTATTGCTTGGGAAGAATGAGGTGAACATTCTGTTTTTAGCTTTCTGAAAGCATCAAACTCCCCACTCTGCAGCAAAGAGGCAGGCAATGACTTTCATCTTCATTTTATAGATTTTAGGATTTGGAAAGTGGGATTAAGTTGTGAAAACGTTGACTCGGAACACGGGCTGTGCTTGGCCTTGTCTAACTTAAGAATTAGTCTGCTGATGAGAATTAGCACAGATCAATCCTACTGGCTTCTCACAAAACAGAAAATGAAGCAGACTGAAAGAACCCCAGTGTTCAGAGTGGTGCTCAGGCTGACCTGTGTCCCGGTAGAACCCTGGGACTCCATGCCGCGGAGTCTCCTTCCCAGCCTGAACTGAGGTTGCTGCCTGGCATAGGACGACGGGGATGCAGTTGTGGCCAAAGTGCACCCATTCTTCTAGCCACACACAGTTGTGTAATATTTATATGCCAAGGTCATTCACTTTAGATTTTAATTGATTATTTTTTATTGAGTAGATTTATATAATCATAATCCTACTAAATTAGATACCAACACTAAAGAGTAGTAATGATGTATTTTTTCCATCTTGGAAAATATATTTTACATTACTTTGACCCACTATAAACATTCTGATAGTAGTTTTAGAGCCCTCTCGTAAATATTTTTTTAAAAAAGCAATGAGTGGGCAGTATTTGAACATAGGGTCATAATTTAAACCAATTACATTGCTCCACATAACGTTATGGGCCCAATAATATATTATAATTCATACTTTATGGTTCTGTTGGCAATTAAAATACCACCGTTATTCTGCAAACATGCATAACTTGGAATCTTGCTTAAGTGGAATAATAGTCAGTACTTTATGACCAGAATGGTGGCTCTGTGTGCTGGGTGCTCACTAGCGGGCCACTCTCAGGGTACCTCAGCTCAAGCTGGCAGCTATGAACATTGCTCTATTTTATTTTTGTCTTTTTTTTTCTACAGGGTCTCACTACGCAACTCATAGTGATCCTCCTATTTCCTGCCTCCCAAGTGCTGGGATTATAGGCATGCGCCACCATGCCTGGACTCCATCGCCAGCTCAGCGCGCTTGAGAAAGGGGCCAGCATGGCAGGCAGGGCCCGGAACTGAACCTGGCCCCTATGCTTCCCTAAGCAAGCTCTTAATCCGCTGAGCTATACTGCCAGCCCTTCTATTTTCTTTCTTAGTATGTATGTATGCATGTATGTATGTATTTAGTAGGGGCGCTCATTATGCAGCTCAGACTTGAAGGAATCCTCCTGTTTTCAGCCAGTGCTGGGACCACAGGAGTATGCCACCACACTGGGACTCCATCAGCAGCTCAGCACACCTGGAGCTGGGCAGGGTGGCTTTCCATCTGAAGCGACAGCTTCTGTAGGGCCATGTCCCAGGGGTGTGCCAGCATGGCCAGCGTGAGCTCAGGGGCTCTCTGAAGCACCAAATTTTACATCCAGTGTTGATGCAAGGGTAGTAACAATGACCTCGGAGTCTTGTGCCTGGGCCCTGACAGCAACACCGTTGGCACCCAGCCCCCAGGGAGATGGAATTAGAATGTGAATCTACGGGAGATGGTTATGTCATGAGGAACATCTCGTGATGGGATTAGTGCCTGTGGAAGGAAATGTGAGGAAGTCTGCTGGGTTCTGCCATGGGCGGCTACCATGGTAAGGCAGTCACCCAGTGACCAGGACTCCAGGCCCAGGGAGCCTCTAGCTTTGGCCTTCATGGCAGGGCTCTGAAGCTGAGGAGCTGTGCTCCCCCCACCTCAGGCTACTATGGTTCGCTTCAGCAGCCTGCTCAAGGGCACACACTGTAGGCACAGAGAGGGGACCGTTCAGAGCCTGACTGATGCAGATGAGTGAACACCTACTATAGCTGGGTGAGGCCTGGTCACAGGAGCCCTGCACCAGCCGAGAACCAGAGGCTCTGCTACTTCTGGGCAGGAACTGCAGCAGTGACCTGGCTCCTGTGAGGCTGCAGGTGACACCTTCCTCTCCTCACCAGGGATGGAGTCAGGGCATCGCACTGGCCAGCCCTCGGTGACTGAATACCAGCCCCTGAGGATGCCAGCTCATCATCCAAAGACAAGCCAATCAGGAGCCCAGGACCCTCATCCTGAGAAGACCTCATGGGCCAGTGCCCTCTCTACCCCCTGGAGGGCAAGGGACCAGCATCTGGGTCAACTTTGGGGCCAATGCCCTGAGAGACCACCTCTGTGCCTGCCTGCCTGCCTGCTCATGCTCCTGCCACGGAGCTCAGTGAAAGCCTGGCTCTGTGCCCACTGTGGTAGAGAACTGCCGAAGATCCTCTGTGCATGAAGCCACTTCTCGCCACAGTTCTGGTCACAAACTGAACTGACGAGAGCCAGATCAAATTTCCTTATGAGGGCAGCAGAGAACCTGCCCGGCAGGCCTGAATGGGCTGTCGTGTAACTGGGTTTGCAACCAGAACTGTGCAAAGAGTTCAAGAGCTCGTGAACCATGGCATCACTGCTGCTGTCCCCACAAAGTTTTGTGTGTTCTCAGGCTGGTACTTTGGAAGATGGCTGGGTCAGGAGGCTCATAACTTTCCACCTCAGCTGCTGGCTGAGATGAGGCCAGGGCTGTGACTGTGCCCGGAAGGTGTGGCTTTCTTCCCAGTGCCTCCCTCCTTGCCCTGCTTCCTGGCCTCCGTGATGCGAGCAGCATGCTTCCTCCTGGCTCTTCCAACCTGAACTGAAACTGTGATCAGAGGAACCTCTTCCTTTAAGCCATGGGCATTGGGCATTGGGCCTCAGCAGTTGGAACGTGGCTAGATGCGCCTTCCGCCTCTGGCCAGCCCCGCTGCCACCCCTGTGGCTCTTCTGTGGACCCCAAGCCCACTTCTCATGGGACTTCTGGGCTTGGCAAGCGATCTTTCTAACATCAGTGTCAGAGCTACTGGAGCTGCTCTTGCCCTGCCTGAACAGCCAAATGCTTCTCTTCTAGCACAGACCCCTCAGAGCCGAGAGCCTGCAGACCTGTGCAGAGAAACAGGCAGGTGAGGTCCATCCTTTGTCACCACACAGTGACCAGAAGACTCTGGTGCTTCTGGAAGACACCAGACCCGCCACCAAGTAAATAACACCATAGCAGCACAGAATTGCACCCTTTTATTGGCAGAGTTGTGTTCCAAAGGCTGGCATGAATAAAAAGGTCCAAGTAGCAAGACAGGTGGCCTGGAGCCACTGCTGAGAAGCCCCTGGGGACAGAACTGCACAGAAAAGCAGAAGCAGAGCCACTGGATGACAGAAGGGAGGGGATAGGGTATGAGGATCATGCAGTGCCACTAGGGGTAGAGGAAGCCTGAGACACAGCACCACTGCTCCAGCCCATGTCTGAGTCCTCGCTCTATACTGTGTGACCTTGGGATGCCCTTTGGCACCGTAGGGAGGGGACTCAAAGCCATACATGTGGCTGCGAGCTGTGAACTTCCTGGAGCCACACCAAAGCCAGGCAGGGCGGGGATTTTGTGGAGGGGCACACACACTTCTTAGGCAAAAGCAGAGCTGCTGAGGGACAGAGCTGTCCCCTATGGACAGTGACATCTATAACACCATGGGGTCGGCCCATGGTGACACGGAAGAGCTAAGCAACAACATGGTTCCCAAAGGTGTGGATACTTCAGGTTAAAAAAAATATGTGTGGAGGAAAAAGCCTAGAAATGCCTTTTAAAATCTGTATTTGGAAGAGAGGGAGCACCAGCAATTGCATCAACTTACGAAACAGTCATCCACGTGTAAGTGATTATCGGGGGCTGGGATTGGAACAGAATATGGACACCCACGTAGAAAGGAAGTAAATGGGGCTTGTGTGTAGAGTTGTCACGAAACCACGGCGTGGACAACAGTGCATCATCATCAAGCTCTAGGGAGTGACTGTACCCAGACCCCTGTGGGTCCTCTGTCACCGCTGCTTGCCACTGTCTCTCCCTCTCTCATGCCCTGGCTTCTCTGTCCACAACCAAGGGTAGTGCAGCCCAATAAATGTGGAGCCTGAAAATTACAGAACAGGGAAGAAAACACGTGTACATGTACACACGCACACGTGTGTGCACACACACACACGGCACACACACAGGAAACGTGTCCTACTGGAATGTGTGGGCCCTGTGCTTTCCAATGCAATGGGCGAGGGCCCCACATGTCCCCCAAGGTGGCCTTGCATCCTTGTGTCTGCAAGCCAGGCATCTAGGTGGTGCTGTCCCAGAGCTTGGAGGGCAGGTGACTGCAGGGGGCCCCCTCTGGCTTCTTTAGCAGGGTGGGCTTCTTGCAGGGGGGTGGAGGGGGTGCACGGGGCTCCTGGTGCTGCAGGACTTGCTGCCAGTCCCTCTCCTCACAGAGCTTCCGCCTCCAGTCGAGCAGCTCCTGTAGGGCCACGCTCTCATTCTCTGAGAGCCGCAGCTGGTGGATGACCTGGAGGGTGGAGGACAGGCAGGTGTCAGACAGGGGCAGCAAGCACAGCATGAGGTCACAACATCTGGCCAGGAGGGCTGGCACTGGGTGACAGAGGTGGCCTCCCCTTCAGCCCTCCTGCCCAAGGCCAACAGGCAGGGCAAGGAGGGAGGTGGCTGCCAATCCCGGAGGAGGACTGAGCAGGACCCTGTGCCAGGAGGCAGGGGTGTGGAGCATGGCAGCCACCCCCTGGTGGTCCAGGCCAGTGTCCAACCTGGTTGCCCTGCCCTTGGTCACAGCTTACACTCCGTGGACAGCCTGTACTTTTTCTTCATTTACTTTGTCTAAAATAAATATCATGAATATTTAAATCCTGAAAATCATTACAGGGAAACACACGGCTACCACTCTCTCCTGCAGCTGCCCCTTCCTTTGCGCGGGCTCCTCCCACCGCCTGTCTGCTCCCTACAGCAGCTCTGCAGTCCTCTCTCCCGAGGGTTCTTAGCTGCGCTGTCCTGGCTGCCTCAGGGTCCTGAATTGCTTCAAAATGTTTCCCTTTCACGGTCATTCTGACTTTGGGGAGGAGCCGGAAGGCACACAGTGCCAGGTCCAGTGGACAGTGAGTAGGGTGAGTGAGGACTCAGGGCCGTGCTCTGGGGCCTGTTCCCGCCTCTGGATGCCATGCCACAGTGCATACACCACAGTGTCGAGCATGCCTCATAAAGCCATGAGCACGGAGTTTCCAGAAATGCTCCAGAAAGTGGCAGAATGGTGCGATGCGTGTTCAGGGTGAAAGAAGGATTCCTCTTTACCGTAATAAACACTTGGAGTTACCAGTTCACTGGGTAGCTTGACTGTACCTTGCCCGTGTCGTCCAGTGCTAACAGCCACTCAGGTTTCACCCCTCAAGAGCTAGGCCTCTACCCAGCCCAAGGGCACCATACGAGCACAAGCGTGGAGGCAGCATGGGGGTCCCAACCACACTCCTCAGCCCAGGGGAGCCTGGGCAGCCACTACAGACACACGTGCGGATTCTGAGCTTAGTCACTGCAAGAGACAGCCACTCAAGCACCAAGCCGCTCCGATGGGAGGGCAGGCTGTGCCGAGGACGCCCGCAGCCTCCCGGTGCCCCCAGCCGCACCTCGCCAGCGGAGCTGTGGCTGTGTGGCGGAGTGATGCTACAGCAGTAGCTGCACTGCGGCTCAAGAGCGCTCGCTGGCCTCCGCGGGAAGGCGGGTACCCGCGGCTCTGCTGGCCAACTACTTCACATTGCTCCCGCCAGACATGGTGGGGCCAGTGGGTTACACTGCCGTGGATGCCTCTCTCATGTTGGCAGCCAGCTGTCCATGCCGGCGGAACATTTTAGATCCTGTGTTCTGGCTACCTGGAAGTGTGTATGCTGGTTACAAATGAGAGGACCTAGAATGACAGAGATTCAAGGAGACCAGACGGCTCATTGCGAGCGCAAGGTGCGGATGCCTTGCTCCACAAGCTCCTCCCCCTCACAGCCTCTGCACTAACACCAGAAAGAGCAGAGCACCAGGGGACAAAGTGGCAGTGGCGCATAGGTAGAGGACAGTCCCTTCACAGGAGCAAGGCCCTGGGCGTCCCAGGGCCAACGCTGAGCCCTCCTGAGGCTCCTGCTCAGGTGCAGGAGCAGGTGTCAGAGGCTAGCCCAGTGAGGTGGTACCAGGCCAGAGGTGGGAAGGCCATACCCACGTTCCAAGTGCATCACCAAGGCTCCAAGATGAATTTTAGCCAAAGGAGCACCTCACATGGAAGGACAGGAAAGCACTGAAGCAAAGCGCTGCATGGAGGAAACTGAGCAATGTGCCCCGAAGGATCGGGGGAGCAGACCCCTCAGCATCCACAGAGGGCGGGCTGCAGAGCAGGGCCACCCTGACGCACACGCTCGGTCTCCAGCATGACACCAGGGTGACAGGGAAGTGAGGAATCCTGCAGACCAACCCTTGTGGGGCCATGCTGCTTCCAAGCCAGTGGAAAGGGCCAAGAACACGGGGTGGCAGGGCATGCGTGGAGTCCACGCAGCGGACTATGGGGTACTCACCATGTGCAAGGTGCTATGCTGTGCACCTTTAAGCCATCAGCCCGCTCCTTCTCTGACGCACCTTTGAAATTGTGGATGAGGAAATTGAAGCCAGGCAGTTTGCTCAGCATCTCGGGAAGTGGGGTGCAGCCCATCTCCAGAGCCCGCCTTTTAACTAAGACTGGCCAGCCTGGCCGTCACCTAACAGTTGCTGCGCGGGGCACAGAGCAACCGCTTGAATTATAGGGCAAGTATGCTTATGTATGAGGTAAACTGGAGAACGTCGTGCATGGGGAAGTGATGGTTCCGGAGCTGCGCTGTAACTTTAGGAGTGAGGTAAGTGTAGAGGCGGACTTTACTGAGCAATTTAAACCAGGGTTAAATGGAATGCTTCTGAAATTGAGGCCGTATTTTTGGCCAACTTAGATCTTTTGAAATTTGTATTTTCATTTTTTAGGAAATGCAATGGCTGCACTTCGCATCCCTGCACGGAGCCAAATGCACCGAGCGCAGGCTGAGCGGGCTTTACACGTGAGTGTCTTAGGCACAGGCAGGTTGGCAGGAGCTGGATGCTGTGTTATTGATGATGATCCAGGTTAATGAGCAAAGAGCAGCCTGGCTTAATATGCAAACCAATTCTCTCCCCTTCTGAAGTGCGAGTGAGGGCAGCGAGATTTCCCAGGGACCCAGACGGAAGGCCCAGTGGAGACCTGGCTGGCCAGCCGCACGCACTGGCCGACGCCCTCCGAAGCGCATGCAGAGGTCACTGACACCAGCTGTCACCGGCCGGCCCGTGAGGCCCATGCTCAGGCCCCGTAGCTGGATGCGCGCTCACGCCAGCCAGGGTTCTGCCAGCTCTGCTTTCCCAGGTTTTTCCTCGACTCCATATAGAAATTTGCTGCTGCTGTGGATGCAGAAATCTTGTGTAGCCACACGCCAGCCATGGGCCAACACTGCTGAAAGCATTTCCAAGATGTTAAGGGTCAAGGGAAACATATGTTCCTTTAAATGGAGTCGTATATAGTATGCAAGTTGGGAGGGTATTGGTCTTCTCCATTTGAGAAGAATTGGCAACTTCTTGAGAAGACTACAGGGTCCTTCGGGTCCAAAATGGACAGATGAGTGTCTGCCAGCCGTGAGCATCTGCATACTTACAGAGTTTGCATGGAGGAGGCTTCTCAGTGCCTGGACCATGAACGGGAGAGAGGGGAGACGTGTTCTCACCTATAGTTCACTTGTGAGCCAGTTAGAATTTAGAAACAGGTAAGTTACTTACTTTTCTCAGGCCCAGGGAAGAGAAAGAAGAGGGTGGCCTCCCCAGTAACACTGACCCTCAATCTGCCCTCCTTCTTGTAACATTCTTTGTCTCTTACAGCTCCAGGGCAGTCCCTGTCACCAGCAGGAAATTCCCGAGGACTTACAGAGACATTTTGCTGCTCAGAAGCCATGCAGGCACAGGTGTCCTACCTGCCCTGTGATCTGGCCATGATTGGGGGGCCTGGTCACCGCAGACTTCCTGTGGCCAGTGACAGGGGCCAGATGAGCTCATGTCATGCCCAGAACCATTACTTCTGGGCAGCATGAAAGGACAATGTCGTTCTAGAGCAGGTAGGTAGCCAGGGATTTCAGATTCCTGCCCTGGATCGGCTCTTGGCCTAAATGTTTTTGAAACCAAATTGTTCGGTGTGGGATCTAGTAAGATTCAGGAAACGGTTCTGTGATTTTTAAATTGTGACATTCAAGAGGATCACTTTATTGAACTCAGTCATGACAAAGCAGGAAGCAAAGCTTATAAAGAGCAGGGGAAATCTGACCTCTCAAAAAAAGCGAGAAATGCTTTGCAAATGCTGAGGCAGTGGGGGGGCGGCTGCAGCTGTGGGGGTGCTTGGAGTGAGGAGGGAGCAGTGCAGTGTGCACTTAGGACTGAACCTGAGCCCTTGCATGGTGCTAAATCTGAAGCCCCTCCTCACGTTTTACTTTGACACAGGGTCTCAGGAAGATAATAAGTTGCCTAGATAGGTCTGAGCTTTTTTTTTTTTTTTTTTTTAAAAAATGTAAAATAACTTAAACCATGGCTAGGTTCCATCTACTATCTTGGTTCCTTGTATGACTAGGTTGTTCAGGCTCAGCTCAAACTTGTAATCCTCCTGCCTCAGCCTCCAGAGTTGTGGAAATACAGCATGCGCCGCCATGCCCAGCGGGATATGCATTTCTAAGGACGATGTTAATAGTGTAAATTAGCAATTTTCTGTTGCGTTTCACCTTGAGTTTTTCCCTGGAAGGATAAAAGTAGTCTTTGCTGTACTCTGTAACTCAGATGTAGAACCACGGGGCCGCCTATCTGTCACAGAATTGATTTTCCTATTGACTCTTCACCCTGAGGTGGACTCATTTACTACATCTTATGGAAATTGAGAGAAGAAAGCATCCTGGCTGGCTGTGTAGCAGAGATGAGAGCCTCCAACACAAGCCCTGTCTCCACACAGTGCTGACGAGATGCGCAAGGGAGAAAACGTCGGCAAGTGAAATTGGTGAGACGCGTCCAGGAAGGCCAAGTCGATTGAGGAAACCCTGCGATGCGGTGGATGCGGCGCAGAATGTGAGGAGACTGCGCATAGCTCAGGACTGAGGCTGTGCATTGGCTGCTCCTTTCCAAGGGCAAAAAATTATCTTAAGTGAGAAGCAGCACTTGGTGTAGCCTGAGACTAGCTGCCCTGTGCAGTGCAGAGACAGTTGCCCCAGCAGGGCCTGACCCTCGCCCTCTTGCCCTCGGGGCTCTAGCCTAGTGCCTAATAAGGTGCGGAAGACCTTCAGAGCATTCAAGCTTTTCTAGAAACCAAGCTGGAAAAGCTCCCATCGGGTTCTAACTTCAGGCCCTACCTGGATGCGTGGTTCCTTAACAATCAAGAACTGTACTTTTCCAGTAAGTAGCAATATATTGAAGCACATTTGATATCTTTTTAAAATGTATTTAGTGTAGGGTCTACAGGGTCTTACTACACAGATCAGACTTGTAGTGATCCTCCTGTTTTCTGCCTCTCAAGTACTGAAATTACAGGCATGCGCCACCATGCCCAGTCTCAGTCCCCTTCTCAGTGTGCCCCAGGGGCAGGGCCGGCACAGCATGCTGGGTATCGAACCCTGACCCTTGTGTCTGCCTAACCAAGTGCTTTAACCTGCTGAGCTATTTGGCCAGCTCTTAACTTGATATCATTTGAAGAGCTATCTATTTGCATTTTGCAGCTGACGTTAGCCTGGTGAGTTATACTTTGGTATAAATATGCATGCAAGTGAGTGAATGTGGCTTTTTTTCCTATTAACAGAACATTATAAACTAGGAACTTGTGCTTATACTAAAAATCATGCAAGGTAATTAATTGGTGGCATTTGCGATAGAGGTTTCTTGTGAACTCTGTTCTCTGACATTGGTCCATTTGAAACTTCTAGTGTCCTTATGCTCATAGTGATGAGGGCTGGTGAGTGGT
The DNA here is from genome assembly GCA_004027915.1 of Capromys pilorides. Taxonomy (NCBI): domain Eukaryota; kingdom Metazoa; phylum Chordata; class Mammalia; order Rodentia; family Capromyidae; genus Capromys; species Capromys pilorides. The sequence continues at coordinate 16,307 of PVKN010001530.1, forward strand.
GGTAACAGGATGCACATTTAGATTCGTGGTGTGTAGGCCACCTTTTAAGCACTGATTACATGGCCTTCCAAGGTATGTCCCAGTCTGCTGATCAAAACAAATGTGCCCTGAGCGACCGTGGAAATGAAAAGCCGGGCGGTGCATTCCACAGGACTCTCCTGGGTGCAGCATGTGTGGCCTCTCCCCTGAGGAGCTCCATGCTAACTGACCAACAAGACAGAAACAGGCTAAACAACTAAAGATGCACAGGTAAGATGAGTCCAGAATGGCCCGAGCGGCGCTGCATCAGCTGACAACAACTCACACGTGCAGTTCCTGTTGTTAGACAGGAAGGAGCTGGAGCTCGTTAATGGGCAGCATGGCCTTTGGGTGTGCTTTGATCTGGGTTGTGTGGCTAAGGACATAGGAGGAGGAACGGCCACCTGGCCACGCACGCGGGGCAAGCAGTGGCAGCACATTCTGCCCACATCTTTATTGATGAGTAAGAAGCATCACAGAGACAAAAGCGCCGAGGTGCGGCAAGAGCTTTGCAAGCTGGCTGGGGGGCAGTGACAAAGTGGTGGGAGAGTAGGAGGTAAGCTCAGGCCTGGGCTGGAGAGTGAGGAAGGAGAGGGTCTGGGTCACACAAGGTCAGACCCACAGCCTGCAGAGGACACAGGGCTGAACCCTGGAGGCTCTGGCTGCCCCACCCTGTGCCTCCCCAGCCATGCTCTGTGTCAGCAGCACTGTGCAGGACACAGCTCACCTGCTCATTTATTAATTTCTCAGAATATTTTTTTCTAGGAACAGCTGCAGTTCATGTGTTGCCATATTAAATGTAATTAAATGAGAATGAGGAAAACCATGTTATGAAACTGGATACTAATAGAATCCAATACAAGCAGATTACAGAAGTCAGCTATCATTAGGAAAGGGAGCAGACTGGCGCTCATGAGGGCCATGCACTTCCTCTCAGCAGACCTGTGGCCACCCAGAGCCTCCAGTGAGAACTCCAAGTATTTCATGATAACGGAGAAAGGATCCCCAAATTGTTAAAATATTTCTCACTGAGCTCATCTTGTTAATGGAATTGACTTTTTGCCAGGGAAGATGTAGATTTTTTTTTTTTAAGTATATTTGGTATAGGGTCTCTCTACACAGCTCATACTCTGGACTCATAGTGATCTTCCTGTTTTCAGCCTCTTGAGTGGTGCAGATTATAGGTGTGTACCACCACACCTGGTCTTTGTGGTCAGCTCAGTGTCCCTGGAGTGGGACCAGTGTGGCATGTAGTCCTGGGATCAAGCCTAGGTCCCTGGACTTGACAAACAGGCACTTAGACTGCTGAGCTACCTATCTTGCTGGCCCTGATCCGTTGAATATTGTGTATATACTTGTATGTTTGTACATGTGTGCACGTGTGAAGGGTACAAATGATTGTTATTGTGTATTACACTTTCTCATAAGCAATATTCCAACCATTCTTTCACTGTAAGACATCAACTGGTAAGACTTCTGGTAGCTTAAAGGATAAAGACTACATAATAGAGGCTGAGCTTAGTAAATAAATTATTATAAATACTCAGCAGCAAATATTAAACAAATGACAAAGCTACACTAGTTGAGATTGTTCACCATATGAGAACAGATAAACTACAAATCTCAGCAGTGATGTCCTGCTCACATTTAGGCAAGAATCTGAAGAACATGTGTGGTCCATCCTTGGTTTAAATTTTGGAAAATTTTGTATTTAGCCTTGGAATGGGGAATATCCTGAGAAATCAGGCCAGGTCTGGGTGTGCTAAGGTTGAACGGGGTGCCATCACTTTCATTTCATTGGCTTATCTCAGTCACATGACTAACCAGAGGGATGCTGGGAAGTATGGCCTGGCTGGGGATGTTGGAAGACAAGGAGCTGGTGAGCCTAGCATTTGCTATGGGGCCTTGGGTCTGTTACAATGCTAGCAAATGATGATGCCAAGGAAAATGAAAACATGCCAGGAGGAATTAGGAAGGAAATCAGGGAAGGCTGTGCCCAAGCAGGCAGAATCCAAGAGCAAATCTGTTAGATCAAAACTTATTCCCAAAAATAGATAACAGAAATCACCTGCACATGTATAAAATTAATTTAAATCCACTTGGGCTTCAAATTCTGTGCTTTTTATATCATTGACTTTGTGACACTTTCCAGTATCACCATTCATCTGTTTTAGAACCTATTTCTGACAGCGTCAGAAATACAAAGTGACAGCTTCAAATAATAATGTAATCATAGAAATCTGAGAAGAAGCAGACCTGCTAGATCTGCTGAGGTCACGACCTGAATTCCCCATCCCTACGAGCTGTCTCTGTTTCCCTAGAGTGCATGCTCCATTTACTCTTCTAGTCCACAGCTCGCTTTCCATTGGTTGCGAACTCTGGGGTCCAGCTCACTGGGGTCTCCCTTCTCTGGGGTACCCTCAGATACCCTAAGCAGGCATATCTCTAACTCCTTGACCTCTTTCCTTATACGCTGAGTGGACCGGTTCCCCAGGAAATGGTTTGGAAGAAAATCATAGAGCAGCCTCTTGCTGCAGTTGGTCCTGTGATGGCTCTCCCTTTCCAGGCTTCACACTTGTAGGGAACGGTAATCACCACCACACGTAAGCATCCACCTCAGAGGGGTTGTGCCAGCCCACAGCCCTGTCCGCTGCAGTTCTGGTGGCGCCACCTCCTGAGCTCTACTGCGTGTGCTCTCCATGAGCTCTTGGTGACCCATGACGATGCTGTGGCTTGCTACCCTGCCTCCACCCTGCGCTGCTGGCCCAGTTTGCCTTTTCTCTTCCCTAGGTTTTATCACCCTTTAGGGCTGCACACATTCTGTCTCAGTGCAGCTCTTGTTTGCATCCTCCTGGTGGATGCCAATTTCCACCAGGGCTGTGGTGTTTCCTTTGCAGATCAAGTTATTCCAAGCACATAGGTCCATGCCTGGCACAAGTAGACTTCAGTGTTGGTTGATAAATGAGTGAAAGAATGAATCTCTGAAAATTTAGTGTGTGTAACCTACTCTCAAATGCGATGCCTATTACTATATATTGGGAGCAGCATCATGCATCATGCATAAGTACATGCATGTAATTGTACACAGTTATGCACAAGAAAGCCATGAATATTGTTCATTAGAGACAATATAAAGAACCTTCCAGAGTCACGTTCATGTAATGTGGCATTCAAATTGCTCCACCTTGCAAGCTAGTCAATGTATAAAATGTGGCTGTCTTCATGTTGCCCACCTACCAGTGTAGCTGCTGTGGTCCTATGTAACAGACTTACTGATGTATTTTTAACATGGGATTAAATAAGTATATGCAGGAAAGCAAGAACATGATATCAGGCTGCTTCTCAATTCCTCTGAGGCTGCTACTGGTTGACAATTAAATTGAGCTGGCAATTTATAGGGCACTTTGTGTTTGCAATACACAAGTGATTAAGATGCATTTGGTGTGTTCTCTATAAACTAAGAACTCTACCAAGCCCCCACACATGCACACATGCACATACAAACACAATTATACCACAGAAGAAGTTGTACAAAAACAGCCAAGTCCATGAAGCAGTGATACAAAGGTGAGAAAGGCAGCGGGGAGGCCACCAGGAGGAAGAGAGCCTAGACAGTGACAGAGAAGCGTGCAGGATGGCCCACCCATGCTACCCACTTGTGTGCACCAGGAACAAGCCACAGTTGTGGCCTTAAGCTGACAAATATGGAACAATGTCACCTGCTCTGAAAAAAAGTAAGTTTCCATTGCTTACTTGTGCCATACCTGTCTCAAGAAAGAGCCCAGATAGCTTAAATTCCTACATGCAGAAAGTAACCCTAAAAACTATGCAGGAACATATTCTTGCAGCAGGCACCAGGGCTTCATTTCGTTTTGAATGCATAAGAAAACTTGGTAGATCAGAACAGAAGCACAAACTCTAAAGCTGAAGACAAGTTAATCTGCCTGTATTAATACAGCAAACTTCATTGCTATAAATATGCAAGCTGGATTAGTGTGGCAAGCCCATCTTAGGATAATTTTCCTACTGAATATAATTAAAACTCTCGATGAAATACAAAAACTTCTCCTGAGGGATTTGAAAAGTAAACTAAAGTAAATAATTGTGAGAGCAATTAGAACTTGGAGATGAAGGTGGACTGATGATATGCTTGATTTTTAAGAACTGAAGAAAATTCTGAGACCTGCTACGTGGAATTCTAGAGGAAGGCCTATAAGCTAGCAAGCAGAGGTGCCTGAGGAAGACTCAGGACTTCAAGGATCAACAAAAGCTACAAAAACGGCCAGTACCGGGGTGACATAAAGGTGTGTTTTCCCCAGTGCCTTCTCCTTGGGTGACACTGGAAGAGACAGTTTAAATGCTGGCCTGGAGATTTTCATCAGATAGAGGTGTATGCGGGGCTGGAAGGCACAGTGGGCAGTAAGGGGTTAAAGGACCAACACAGCTGACTGCAAATAGGCTGAAAGCAGTTGTGCATCTACTGCAGTTGCCAAAACAACTGCCTAAATACATAAAAGACAGGTATCTAGAGTACCAGTGGGTGAACTGAAACAGAATATTAAAAGCTAATTGAATAATATAGAAGAAGCCATTGCAAACAAATCAAAAAAAAAAAAAAAAAAAAAACCCAGAGACAAAAAGGAAACACAAAATAAAACTGGTGAAACCAGCTCTGTCAATAACTGCATTAAATAAAAATGGTCTCTGTCAAAAGCTGTTAAATTGGATAAAAATAAACAAGACCCATCTGTATGCTACCTACAAACAACTCATATTAAGCGCAGGAGCAGAAATACATTCAAAAGAAAGGAATGGGGTCTCTTGAAGGGAGCTAGTGAAAGGTCTACACCAACTTGGGGTGTGCTGATAGCCGTACCAAATCAAGAACCCAATAACCCATGCCGAGTTCCGCAGTGCTGAGGTGTGACTCGGGTCACGCAGCAACTCTGTCTCAATAAGGCTGCTTTTAAAAGGTGTGGAAACATACACCTTGCAGATGACGATTCGAAGAACCATGGAATGGCCATATGCTTTCCTGATGAAAGAGAGTTTGGAAAAATAAATACCGTGGGGGGAGGGGCCGGGGTGAGTGCGAGCATGGCACTGAGAGCTGTGACAGCAGCAGGCCGCCTTCTCCACCGAGACGTTCCAATCCTGACAGGCTGCGCCGCTAAGCCAAAACTTTCAAACAGGAGACAGAAGGTGGTAAAACCAACGGCAGAGTTAGAGACAGCTGCGGTGCCCGTGTAGGTCCCGCGCTCGCCTCTCAGTAGGAAGACGGAGAGCCAGTAGGAATGGAGCATGTGAGGGACACCGCTGCCCAAGGGCATCTGCTGGAATCTTGGGGCCCACTCTCTCAGGGCACACACACACAAGTCTCAGCAGATCACATCCTGGCGACAGCCAGATTCTGGATGTGTACAGAACTGAAGTCATGCAGGACAAACTCTCAGGTCACAGCAGACACCAGCGACAGAATGCTGAGGGAGAGCCCCAGGCGTGGTACTAGGGAGGTAGAGGACGTTAATCAAAGGGCAAGACCCAAGCAAGACTAGAACATGTTTTGAGTTGAGTGAAAATGGACACAAAGTCCATTAAGGATCTATGGGAAGCAGCAGATCCAGAGTTCAGGTGAAAACTTAGGACACTGTATTTTATTTGGTGAAAAAAGGGAACACTTCCAATCAATGATCAATGCCACCTACTTAAGAAAGCAGACAGAGAGAAAATCAAGCTGAGGGTAAGCAGAAGGGAAGAAATAGTAAAGAGCAGAACAGTAATCAATAGAAGCAGAGCAATGGAGGGAAGCAATAAAATCAAAATCTAGTTTTTAAAGAGATCAATAAAACAGCTGAACCTCTTGCTGAAGTCACCAGGGAAACACAGGAAGGAAAGCGCTGGCCCTGCTTGTGCACAGTGGGCCACACCATCGAGACTGTGCTGAGGATTCCTGCAATCACTGAGAAAGGAAACTCGGACAAGGCAGTGGCAAAGGAGACGGCTGCGCAGAGTAGCCGAGGCCTGCGTGCGCAGCTTGAGAGTGCTGCTGAGCACCAGGCAAGCCCAAGCGCCGGGCGGACACTGGCGACCAAGTGGGAGGGATCATCACACCACACGTGGACCCCCACCACCAAAGGGATGTAACCTGACATGGCCACACCGCCACCAGGTCACAGATCCTCATCCGGGAAACTCAGCGCTCCCCTGTTCTGGGGCACTACCTAGCCTCTTTATTCATTACCTGTACTCTTGGGCTGAGGAGGGAGAGGCCTTTCAGGGTGCCCTCTGCAGCCTGCTCTACAACACTGCTAACGGTCAGACTTGTTTTTGTAGTTTTCTATGTGACTTTGTCAGGTCGTCACTGAGCTGTCCTGTCTATCATAAAACTTGCTTTTGAGAAAAGTTTGTCATCAATAATAAATGATAGGGCTCCCACTTCCCATGTGTAACTAACGCATGGTCAGTGGGCATCCCCAGCTCCCCAGAGCTGTTAAGAGAAGGCCCCACTCAGAGTCTCAGAGGAACTCAGCCATGGGGAGGGATGCAGAGGGACTCCGTGGCCTCCTGTGGCACACGCCTGGCACGGGAGGCCTCCCCTAGCATCAGGGTGCATCCGGGCACCTGGGTCCCTCTGGCTGGCCTCCTGCTGAGCTGGCTCCAGCCAGTGTTTGTCCTGTGCAGGCCGCCTCAGAGCTGATGCCTCAACTGCAAGGCTTGGACTTCCGACCCGCTGCTGTTTTCAGAATAAACTATCACAGGAAGGCACCAAGCACCAGGATGCGGGGAACCGCAAGAAGAAAGCCACTGGCAGCACCATCTGCGGGGAGCGATGCTGTTATTTACATTGAAGCCAGGCCTGGCCACTGTCTGTGGGCACCGAGTGACTACAGACGCACCCCGCACACTTGCTGAAGTGTGCAAGCACGGCCCGGGGCTTCCTCTGGATCCCAGACTGATGACTTACTTCTGCTGTGGCAGGGACCAAGACAGCCAATGCGTCAGGCATGGGGAGCCCATTGGAGGCTGAGACAGGAGGATCTCTGGAGTTCAAGGCCAGCCTGGGCTCCACGGGGAGTTCAAGGCCAGTGTGAACCAAGAAACAAAATAAAGCAAAACTAAAAATAAAAACAAAAAAACACTCAATATTAATTTCTCCAAAAGTGTGACTCGGAGGCTAATGTGGCCAAATCATCAGATCTCTTGAATATGGATGTTTTGCTAAACTTTGTGCTTTTTATAAGTTTATAATAGTCTGCAATGAAATAGTTTTAAAAAATCATGCATGTGGTAGATTTTATCAAGTTCCACATAGATATTGAGTCCTACTGATGGATCTAGTCTTTCCCGTACTTTGAAAACATTCCCTATATTAAAGTCAAAACCAGTGTTCAGAATATTGATCCTGAAAAAAGAAGACCTTGACATCAAAAGCAGGCATTGTTTTGAGCGCTTCTCACGTTCCAGGCAGGGAGCTGCCCGCGCCATACACGCTTTCTTGGAATGACCCACAAAACAATTACTATGTGCTACTCTCACATGCTAACATGCCTGCGGTCCTTTTTTGTCTTGTTTTCCTAACTTTTCTGCCTTTCTTTAATTTAAATGATTTAACTAAATTAATAAAATCAATATTGAGATGAACTCAGTAGAATTTAAGTGCAGCTGTGTTTGCCTCTGCTTCCTGAGCCCTCAGCCCTGGTAAGTGCAGGTTCACCCTGGAGGGACTGCAGGGGGATGAGGAGGAGGCCTTTGTCCTCTTTCAAAGCGGTCGGTCGCTGCTGCTCTGATTTCTCCTCCTTCCTACATTCCTTGGAGTTGGATTTCCTTGCTGATAATAAATAGTCTATGCCTCAAGGAGACAACATCATGCATTCATAAACACAGGGTTTATATCTGCTGAATTTTATGAAGAGAAAATCCGAATACAGGGTTTGCTTTTCATTTTCCACGTCTCTATTTATCTACACAGGACACGCCCCTCCCCTGCAGAGAATGCCGGGCTCTGTGTGTGCCATCAAATTAATTTACTGTCTTCATTTCTTGCCCATCACATACACATGACGAGCCGTGAATACTGATGCTCTGAATGCCTTTCTCTGCCTGTCTCCTCCTGATTGTATCGCAGACAGAGAGACTGATAGGTGGAGAGATGCTTTTGGGAAGATAGTCTAATTTCTGTTCCCTATCTTGCTCTTCAGAGTCATTCCTAATGATTTAACCGAATGCGTCCACCTTTCCTTATTCCATCCAGAACAGTCTGTTTTGATTCCGTGCTACACAATCATTTGGAGCAGTTCAAGGAAAAACAGAAAGTGTGCTGCAAGCAGGTACGAAAGATGCTTCACCCTCCGGAGGGCTCGGCTCTGCTGGGGCTGGCGCTGCGCAGGGGTCTTTGCTGTGGTCCGTTACAGCGCGCCGCATAACTATTTACTTCTGATGGGGATCAACTGCACATTGATCATATTCTGGGTTAACTGGCAGCTATGTCAGAAACAGGCTTGATATTTATTAGGGTCTTAGGTGCTGGGTGAATACTCCAGTGTATCAAGGCTTAAGACACATGTTTGAATATGATCAATGTTCATAAAAATGTCTGGCATGTGTGTGTGGGTGTATGTGTGTGTGTGTTGTGCTCAGGATCGAATCCAGGTATTGTAAATTGAGCAACATCCTCAGATATTTTTTTTAGAAAAGGTCTTGCTAAATGGGGAGGATGGAATGCTGACCCACAGTTCTCCTCCCTCGGCCTTCCAGAATGCCGGGAACACTAGCACATGCAGCCAGACATGGACAGCTTCTCTCTTTTTAACATACACACACACATACACACACACACACACACACACACATTCACACACACTATATGCTGTTCTGTTTGGTAAGCAATAGCATAATCCCTGTAATGAGAATAAGAATTCATAAAGCACACAGCATCCCTGTGGAAGTAGCCAGATAGGAGGAATGGAAGTGGAGGGGAAAGGAAAGCTGGCAGATGGAAGATAAAGTAAACACAAGCAAGCTGCCTCAGAAGGAGAGGAGGGGCCTCCGCTCCCCGTGGCTCTTGGGGCACCCTCTGCCAGCGCATGTGCAGCAGTGTCCATGTCAAGGACTGGCACTGGGACACGTGATACACTGCTTTCTGCGACATCCTGTCCCCCATTCCCCACCACCGGCCCTGCTCTAGGTAAAACCTATGGGCTCCCAGGGGCACTCCAGTCCCTGAGGGCCAGCAGAATTAGCGGTGACCCAAGCCACAAGACAGCAACACTTTCTATTTTTTAGTACAGGGAATCTAACTGAGGACCTTGGGCTTGCCAGGTAGGCTCTGTACTGCTGAGTTATCTCCCCGGCCCTGGCAGCAGCACTGTGCTGATGATGGCTGTGCCTTCCTCCCATATGTCTGGGGACTACACCCCCCTTGTCCCCACACATGCTTTAAGGAGACTGTTCAAGTCTCAGGAAATCCAAGTGGATGAAGGCCGTGCTACTGCTGTAAATGCCAATCCCAAAGCCAACTGGAAATGCCTCCCTAAACTATGACATTCCATACCTGAGGCCACCAGCCTCCCCTGTGGGATCTGGGCGTGGACTGCTAGCTGCCCCAGGCATGTTCTCTGCCACCTCACTCGCACCCAGGGATCAGAAGGTTATGAATAAAGCCATGGCCACAGCACGGGCAAATCACATCCCATGGACCTGTGGAGATCAATGTGGCCACCTCCAAGACACAGATAAGGTGACAGCTTCCACTGTGTGTGACTAATTTTAAGGAAGTTAATTTTCATTTCTTTTATGTAGAGCCATTATATTGTGCAAATTAGTAAAAATTATGATGGAACACAACATAAACCACATTTTCTCTATTTTGTATCTTAGGCTGTATCTCTGTTAGAAAGGGTTTTACATCTATATTAAGAACCAATAAAGAGCTTGCAGACAGTGTAAAAAATACAGTTGGGGATGTAAAATGGATTTTATGGATAACAGCAATTAAACCATGCACCAGTCCAAGTTCTTATTCGCGAGCAGCGGAGATGCACTCTGGGTGTCTCTAGCAGGGGGCAGCGGCTGTCCTGGAAGGCAGTGATTTATAGCCCTGAGGGGGAAGGGGCTCAAGGTGGGGATGGGCAGTGCACAGGCTTTAATATTCTGCTGCCCTTGGAGAGAGGAACCCCGCACCACCTCAGACTTCACCCAGGGTCACATGGGTCCTTTTCATCCTCGCATTTCTCTCTGCCTCTTGCCCCGCACCCGGAGTAGACAGCCATGCCGAACCACAGCGATTTGTGGCGCTGTATGGGGGCGGGTGGACATGGATCCTCTCTCTCCTTCATTTTCACTGTGGTGGGCAGGAAATTTAAACACAAGACCAGAAGCCAATAAAACCACACCACAAGTCTCCGCTTGTGAGGACTTTATCTTTGAACCAAAAATTCTTCAGCTTTTATGCTAGGTCCGCTCCTACGGGTGGGTCACAGTTAGATTCAGTTAGTTCGTGAGCGGAAACAGAAGGCGCGGTCTTGACAGCTGTGTAGAGCGGGCTCCGCACGCTTCCCGCGGGACCCTCGGCAAATCACTCCATCGCTTCCCACTTTTCTTTATCTATGAGAACGCAGAGACATTTTATCTTCCTTAGGGGGAGGTCGTTAAGATTCCTGACGGTGCTAATTAAGACCTAGCCATTCTCCAAGAGGGATTCTGCTGCAGGCTCACGCAGCAGTTTATTTCCTCTCCCTCCTGGAGCCAAACCATCCTGGTGCAGGGCGGGTCTGCAGCATCGCGGTTGCGCCAATCACCGCAGCGGTAGAGCCCACACGGCAGCCAGCGCTTTCTGCGCCCGCCCAAGCCGCCTCTGCACAGGTCACAGCACAGGGAAGTTTTGGAAGGCGCCTGACCATTAAATCAATGTCACCTAACTCATGGCTTCTGGGGGTGGGAGATGGGGTGAGGAATCTGTCCCAGCTTGTGAGCCACAATTGGCACGGAAAAAGGAAGCGTGGTTCACCCTGCCCTTGCCAGAAAAGTGCTGCGCAGCGACTACAGATCCTGTTTCAGGGGTCGATGGTGCCGGAAAACCGCAGACACACGCACGATTCCCAGGGAAGTCTCCTTTCTGTTTCTGAGATGAATCTGTGAACTGTCCAGGGTGCCTACTTTACAAACTCTTTCTGAATGGCTCCTTTCCTCTGTGAGCCACACAGCAGTGGCAGAGGGGCCAGGTGGCCCTGCCATGGGCTCTGAAGTGGCATGGCCGGCTACAAGACAGCCCCGACCCAGCGTCTGCTACGGGAGCTCTGTCCAGATCAGCTGCAGCCCAGGTGGCCACAGGGCACACCAGGTAGGGAGCCGCCTCCGTAGGGAGCCGCCTCCCCATGCACGGGGCAGGCAGCAATGAGGACAGCTCGTCAGGGCCCAGTCCGCGCTTCCCTTCTGTTTCGGCGCTGATATGTCAGTGCCAGTGACTCCAGCAGACTGTCTACTGCAAGATTTATTTTTAAGATTAAAATTATTGATTTTTCTCACCATCTCGTCAATGTTAGTTAGAAAAATCTCAGCTGATAATGCGGCCGCGCCGACGTAGCTCTAAATCCCCACACCCTGGCCAGCTGCTTTTCTGCAGACATCTGCATTCTTAGCCGAGTTTCCAATCTCGATGTCTGATACGATAAAGTTATACTTTAATGCTGACAAGAATTTTGTTACCAAAGCAATATTATTTTGATGTAGTGATAATAAAGTGCTTATTATTGTTTTGTGCATCTCCCAGAATGAAACATTATCTTTTCAGAAGGTAATTAAAAGGAGCATTTTTAAAAATATGGGGGCTGGCGAGATAGCTCAGTGGCCTAAGCACCTGCTTAGGAAAGTGCAGAGACCATAGTTTGATTCCTGGAACCTCAACCTCATGCTGCATCAGTTCCATACCCAGGCATGCTGAGGTGGTCCCCAAGTCTGAGTGTGGGGGTGCACAAGATCCCAAGGCTGGGGAAGCTGAAAATGGAAGGATCGCTACGAAGTCTGAGCTGTGTCGTGAGACCCTGCAACAACCAAATATATATATTCAAGTACAGAAGAAAACAGTGAGAGAGATTGTTTGCAGGTGGGGAGGGTCTGAGAGACTGAGGGAGAGGAAAGGGAAGTGAAGAGACTTAAGGTGCATCCTTTACATGTGCCAAGCACCCATGAGGAATCCAAGCATCACATGTGATAAACATGAGCTAATAAAGACAACAACAACGAGAGTGGAAACAGGGAAAGGGATTTAGGGGCTGAGGGAGGCCGGGATGGGAAGGGGATGGACAGAATCAGCCTGTTGTACACATGCACCTCTGATCCCTGAGATAGATGTGACCTTCAAGAATTACAAACAGGTACCAATAAAATAAAAATTATAGCATACAAAGGAAAGATCATAGAATTCTAGAGTAGGAACTCTTTCTCTTTCTTTGGAAGCACCTGTACAGCATTCAGCTTCTCTTCCTGGGATGGAGCATTCAACACCTGCCGCTTAGAGGAGCAGGGTCCTCCTCTGATCACACTGGAGCAGTCTCAGCTCCCACATGATGGTCAGGCCTGGCCTGAGTGGCCTGGTGGGAGAATGGCTTGAGAGAAGCTGGTACCAAATGGGGCAGCAGGAAGCAGAGTGAAGGGAGGACATGGGAGGGAGAGAAACGCTTCCGGGTCAGGACCCCAGTGACCACCTCCCCAAGTGCACCCTCCTTTCTACCAGGGAACTTATCTGTGGGCCAATCTACCCCAAAGGACAGAACCCCTTGATCCTTTCAGGGGTTGGGGGACATCCAGATCTACATCATAGCAACTACTGGCCTTTTCTTCTCTTGAATAATCTTCTTTCCTTTGGTAACATTTCAGGGGTTAAATAAACACAATGAGGTTGATAAGATGTCCACTGCACACAGGAAGTTCCTGCAGGCTGCACTCTCATTGGATCTGAGCGTTCCCTGCCCAGGCTATCTCTGTTTTGTTTTTGTGGTACCAGGGATTGAACCCAGGACCCTGTGCTTGCCAGGCAAGTGCTTATTCTACTGAGCTATCTCCCCGGCCCCTTCAGGCTATCTCTGAGATGAGGCTGGGGTGCAGGAACTCTCAGGCCCTGCTGGAGACTCCATGGCAGCCTCAGAAGTCACTTCCACTCTTCTGTCTCAGCCAAGGTCAAGTGCAGGGAACACCTGAGCATCCTTCACCCTTCTCCTTGCCTTCTTTTGCAACACTACTGTCACTGAGCAAGACTTCAAACCACAACGCATGTCTCCAACAATCAATTTAAAACATTTATTAATTTTTTGTTGGGTTGGATATTTTCTTTTTCTGAAACAAACAGAAATGGAGTCCACCAAGCTGGAGAAGAATGTGGAGTTGGAGGACTGCAGGGCAGAGATGGGAATGATTGAGTTCTCCGACTGAGGAGAAAGAGCTCTAACTCAAGGGATGTTGGTCGCTGCCTAAGTTCACTTGCCACTGGGCATGTGGACATGCAGCATCCTTACCTGAGTGGTGCGGCTCTCCCGATGTCTCTGGAACGATGACATCCCTGTACCGCTCATGCACACCTGTGAGTACCCATCATTCTCAGCAAGACCTGTGGGGTCCACACACAGAGGTCAAGTTGTGCTAACCTTCCCCCAGTAAAGTAACTCTTGTGCCGACTAATAGACTAGCATCACCATTTTCCCCTGAATATTAGATTCACAACAGAGAAAGAAGGGCAAAGGGCTGTCATGGTACCGGGGCAAGAGAGGAAGCGCACGGGCAGCAAGGCGAGGACAGTGCTGAAGGGATGCATCATGGGCACAGCGCAGAGGTGAGCGTGGTGGACTGGAGGGGCAAGGCGACGCCGGCGCAGGGGCTGGTACTGGAAGCCTGGCTAGTGGGAGAAGCCTCAGGACCACGTTCTGCACTGCAGCTCATGGTGAGGAAGCCAGGCCACATGCTGATAACTTCCAGGAGGACAGTGGCTTCCTGCACAGAAAGGGAAGCAGCTCGGCGAGTGTTCTGGGGAAGCAGAGAGCTTGGGGGCTCGACCAGCTCTGAGTCCTCCAGTTGAAGCTGTTGGACATGCCCTGTCCCAGGGGCACAGAAGCGCCCTTCCGAGCAGCCTTTCCTCCTCTGTGGTAGGGATGACCTAGGCCTCAGGGTCTGGGCTGCTCGGTGTCCAACGGTGCTTCCACAGCAGTTCCAACCCATCAAAACTTTGCCTCCTTACCGCTAAATGTGCCTCAGGACAGATGCCTCCACAGCAGTTGATAGCCACTGCAGGGCGGTGGCCCTGCAGTCACATGGTTGGTAGGGGCGAAGAGGAGCCACGAGAAGGCCTGCCCCATGGAGTGCATTCACCGGGAGAGCGTTTACACACTCAGGATCGCTCCCCACCTTTGACAGTCTATCTAACCAGTAAAGTTTGACTGATGAGACATGTACACCGCTTAAAAATCAAGAGGAAATCCCTGCACATTCCCCAAAGTCAGGCGGCAGCTGGCTCCTGGGGAGGCCCAGAGGACGCCAAGGGGCTTGCCCAGAGAGCTCTCTTCCAGTGAGAACTGCTTCGGACGCACGCAGAGGCTGCCTTCCTGAGTCTGCCCAGCCAACAGGGCCTGGACCCCGACACCCCCAGAGGGCAACCTGGGCTGGAGGAGTACAGAGCCCTCGACCACACTCCCGGCAGCTGGAGAATGGGGAAGGCTCGTTAGACACGCCCGCAGCACATGGATGACAATCCAGCCGCTGGTGGACAGCTCTTGGGTTCACATAGCTGGGGCGGAGACCGCCTCGCCTGCCAAGACCAGGCTCTGGTTGGACTTGGGAAGCTGGGAAGCAGGAGCAGGCCAGTCCTCCAACCGCCTGGGTGCAGGGGCACAGCGGTGAGGTGAGGGGGGGGGGCAAATGCACATGTGCCCACGGGCGGATCCCCGGGAGGAGACAGGCGCTTGCGGAGGAACCTGAATCAAAACCAGGATGGAGTTTAGAGGCTGAGACTACAAGTCCCCAGCAAAGCACCAGCAGGGAAGTTTCCACTGCGCTTATGGGCAGCCTTCTACTGAGGCAGGGGCAAAGCTGCCACCCCCCTGGAGAAGCCTCAGCTTAGTGGGATGCAGTGGGGGTGACCCCAGGCCCCACCGAGAGCTGGGGATGAGAGTGAGGGACACTGAGCTCCCACCAGGAGGAGAGGACCCCAAAAGCTTCCTGGGGGCAGCTGACGCTCACAGCTGAGGTCCAAGACAGGAAGAGCGCAGGGAGCAGGGCTGAGCTGGTGGGAAGGATGCGGAAGGCTGGCTAGCCAAGGAGTGGGGGGAGGGTGGGGGAGTGCAGGTGGGGGGACATGGAAGTACACAGCGAGTGGCCCTGGCACATGGTGGAGCCCCTCCTGGAGGGCAGGGCAGGCTGTACTGCAAGGCTCCCAGGAGTGGACGGTGTCTGAGGACAGCAGGGGGCACTGGATGCCACAGGCTTGCGCTGAGGGAAATGTGAATTAATATCACCTCCACACAAGCTTTAGGAACAAGGGCTTTTGAAAACATCAGGAGATAAAAGGCAAATTTACAAAGAGCGGCATAGAGCATTTAAACACAGGAAATGAAAGCTTTATTATTCTTAAAACACCCTACAAATCAAAACAAGGGGCCGACTCTCAGAATTTCAACAATGAACAAAGAATATAGAAAGCCAAGAAGAAACGATATAAATGACCAGAAATATATGTTCATGTTTATTGAAAGTTCAAACATGCATGTAAGATTACATCAAGCGACCTATTTTATCTGCCCGGATAACAAAGACCACACATTTATTACAGAACTTTCAGACTTAATGTAAGACAGGACGTGGGATGAAGCTCCACGTCCCATCCCTGAGTGTGGGACTCCCAGTGTACACTTTTCCTGTCTTTTCAAACATTGCAGAAACTGGGGCATTTCCCCTGTGAAAGCAGGCGTCAGTGTGTGGCCGTTGCCTGAGGAGGCAGATTTCCTCGGGCAGCACAGCTTGAGGACACTGCATCCCAGGGGCCTAGAGCTGGGTGGAGCAGAGGCTGTGGCTTGCAGGAGCAGATGCAGGGGGCAGGACTGCGAGGGTGGGGCAGGACTGCGAGGGTGAGGCAGGGCCTCAGTGCAGCCTCCTGTGGAACAGGGGCACAGCACCTCAGGGCAGATGCACACTCACACTGCGCACTCACCGCCTCTGCCCTCCCTCAGTGCAGATGTAGAGCTGAGGGTCCAGACTCGGGAGAGCCGCAGGCCTGTCCACCCTTCTGCTCAGGGCAGCAGCACAGTGTTTGAGCGAGCCGAGCACATCCACTTGATACTAAGCTCAGATTCCGAGTTGTCAGACCTGGCCAGACTACTCCCTTGGGTGGGGGTCTCCAGAGCTTCAGCACCCTTCCCTGGACACCTGGGGTCTGCCCAAAGATGGCGGTGGAGCTCCTGGAAGGGGTGCCCCGAAGGGGAGCCACACATGGCCTAAAGCCTGCCCAGCCCCCTACTGGAGTCCCCATAGCCCTGTGAACTTGGGAGGGGACTGGCTTCAGGAGGAGAAGGATGAACTGACTCTCGGAGTTTGATTAATGAGCCTCAACCGAGGACAGCAACAGAAACCAGTGATCCAGGACATATCCCTCCTGGGCCCCGCATGGCGCTGGTCCCTGGAGCTCCCTGTGCTTTGGAAGTGATTGTTTTAAAAAATGCATTTAGTAAGGGTCTATAAGGTCTCACTATACAGATCAGACTTGTAGTGATTCTCCTGTCTCCAGCCTGCCAAGGGCTGGGATTATAGGTGTGCACCACCACACCCAGTCTCAGGTGACTTCTAGGCACGCCTTGGGGGTGGGGCCCGCACAGCAGGCTGGGGATTGGACCCTGGTCCCTGTAGTTGAAATTAGGCGCTTTAATCTGCTGAGCTGCCTGGCCAGTCCTGAAAGTGATTCTCTAGAGTGCCTGAATCTAGGGTCCTAAAATCTGTACCTGGGATCTGTAGTCCATTCAGGGCTTTGAAATGGAAAAGAATAAACTTTAAAAGTTTGTGGCACTGAATCTGACATGCCTAGAGGGAACATCGCTTCTTACTTCTCAGAACCCCAAGCTGTTTGGCTTCCTGCTCTGCCCACGGGCTCTGCGGGGCTCCATTGTCCTTTCCAGACCCAGGGCCCATGCTCTCCGGCCCGGGACTGTGTGGCCCTTGCTGCTGTCCCTCAAGTTCTCAGCGCCTGTGCCGCAGCTTGTCACTCTGGTTGTCCTGCTGTCAGGCCTTCTCTCATGGCTTGCCCTAAGTTCCCCCAGCACTTCACTAACTGTCCCACCCTCCCCATGACCTCCTCCAAGCTCCACATGTGTCATCCTCATCAGGTGCACGAGGAGCCCCCTTCTCACAAGTCCGCCCCAGAGCCAGCCTCCTCCTAGTGTCCTCAGCATCAGAGTCTGCATGGCCGAGGTCTCCCCTTCCCAGAGCTGTGCTTGGCTCTTGCTTGCTTGGCTCCCATCCCAGCCTGACCTGGAACGCACCCCTTGGTCAGTACACGTGACCTGAAAAGGCTCAGGGAGGGATCTTCTCACGCCCTGGGTCCCACTTCCTGTGCTGCCGTCAACTCACGGGAGCACCACCAGGGACTGCTCTTTACAGGAGCAGCGCATGCCCTCCACCACGGCCTGCCCTGGGTTCTCAGCTGTTATTCCTGTCTGTGTGTAGTGTGTCATGGTTGCGTTCATCAGGCAGGGTTGGCGTGTGGACATGGCGCATCTTCATTCTTGCATGTCCTCTGCCTCTCTCTTGGTCTCCTGTTCTTTTGTAAAAGGACTCTCTCCTTGTTTCCCGCTATCGGTCTCCTGCTCTGCTCCTTATATGCGCTTGGGTGTCACGTGATAGTAAAGCAGTGCATGCGACTCATCCATTTACCATGATGGGCTCAAGATGCACCCATTTCCCGATGTGTGCCTCAAGTGTATTCTTTTTGATGGCAGAGTAATACTCCAGTGGGTATCAACTCATTTTTTAACTGTTCATCTGCTGATGGGCATATAAGCTGCTTCTATACACACAGGTGTGCTTGGGTCACTGTCATAATTAACCCAAGCTACAACTCTTATAGGAATGTCTTTAACTTGTCTTTGATGCTCATGGGAAGACAGCTAGCAGGGGGTAGCTGGGCTGCACACTCTGCTGTGTATCTCCTCTGTGTCATTAACAATGTTCAGTGTTCGCAGGGAGGCGGCATCCTGTGGCTCCGTCAGGGGTCACCACGCCCTGCCCTGCCCTTCCCAGAACAGGGCCTCTGTGCCACTGGCAAGCTGGATAGGCATGGCCTGGGACAGGGGCTCTGCCTCTCCTAGGGTCCCCCTTGCCGTCCTGCCCTGTGTGTTACTTTGCAACCTGCAGGTGGGAGTGAGACGACTCGCCCTGAATTCACCGTGCACCCTTGCACCTGCCCCGGAGCTCCCACTGGTGCCGTGTGTCAGTCCCCACAGAGCAGGCAGGCCACTGACATGGTGCCTTTGGGCCTATGTGGAAATAAAGCCTGGGTGCTGGAGTGAAGCTCACAAGTCCTGGAGGACCTAGCCCACCGTCCTGAGCTCATCTCTGCATTGCACACATCTGTTTTTATCAGAGAAACCCACGTGGCCCTTCCAATTGCCTATGATTTTAGGGTAACTCCGTTCAGGTAGCACCCACTGAGCACCCGCTTTGTGCTACCACCGCCATAAAAACCTCCCACCGCAATCTGTGAGAGGGTTTTAAAGTCATATTCATTTTTAAGACAAGAAAACTGAAAGGCTGAGAAGTTAAGTAGTCAAGTGTGGGTGCTGGGGATTGGACCCAGGTGGGAAGACTCCTTACACCCCAGGAATAATGTTGTGCAGTAAAAGCCAGCAAGTGGTCACCTCACTCCATCCATTTCCACCTGGTACAATATCAAGCAGCGAAGAAAACTTAATTAAGCGAGGCCCCAAGTAGCTGTGATTTAATAGGACTTCAAAACGCTGTGCACTCCAAGGCGGAGGGGCAGAGTGTGCAGGTGTCCCAGGGCTTGCTTCACGGGGGGCATTCACTGCTCCAAATAGCCAGCTGCAGAATATTGCAGCACACCCAGGGAAGGCTGCTGCCTGTGTGTCCGGCCTTTGAGCTTTGAGTCGGATGACAACGAGGCAGTTTCCAAGGAGTCAGCCCAATCCCATAAACACAGTGAGGCTGTGGAATGCACATTTAGCCACACGGTCTATGGTCCCAGCAGCGGCTCACCGGGCAGTGGTGTGGTTCTATCTCAAGACCCGGCTGGTGGAGGTCTTGGCTTCGTGTTCTCAATGTGGGCCAGAGGCAGACAAAGGACCAGGTGCTGCTGGCCGGCGAATGGGCGTCCCAGCCCTTCCCCACAGCATGCCTCTGTCAGCACAGATGACCCTTCCCGAAAGTGCAGGGAGGGTCCCAGCATGCAAACAGACCCTCTACCACCCCACAGGCTGCTGAGTGGAAGCACACCTAGGCAGGCTCGGTTCTTTAACTGCTATTCTTCCTGCTGCCCAGGAATAAAACTGTTACGGGTCGAGTGGCAACAGAAAATCGTGCAGGTGATAAGGTGCTTGCTGGGAGTACTTATACCTCTTTTTCCCCCAAAAGAAAGATCCAATATTCACAATATTTTGTATGACATAACTAAAACACTCTCCAATTTGAAAACTGCTCTCTAATTTGATGATAAATAACCGCAGGTCCGAGGAATAATTAAGTACGCAGAAAAAGATCTGCGTCTATGTTCCCATCGGCACAAGGATGCAATTAAAGAAAGGGAGAGCTGTAATTACCCATGCATAACTATATTTCAGCAAATGAACAAACAGATCGTTATTTCTGGGATGCCGAGGTAGCATGTTAACACTGGCATTCCAGAGAGAGATGGCTGCCTTAGAAAGACCAGCTTCTGGTTCAGTTGGAACTTTAAGTTTATTTTAAATGCTTATTTTCCTGTTAGGGCTTTATTTGGAGAAGACAGCGATGACCCTGTACTGATAATGACCTATCCTAATGCCTGCCTCACGACCTGTCTTGGTCCTGTACCTAGTACGAGGAGCATTAGGCTCATCTGCTCAATTGTGGGAATCCGGACTTGGACAGCTTTTCAGACTCTGCTCTCGGGAGCACACTCACCAGCTCCTTCCTAATCTGCACCAGAGGCCTCCGCAGGTCCAAGCATCCAGATCGTGACACTGGATATTGTAATCATCCTGGGAAAGTTTCAGGTGCCCGGAAATTCATGGGCACAAAGACACATCAGCATAAATGTGTCAAGTTACTTTGAAAGACTGGACCTTCCACTGTAATAACTTCCTTTTTGGGCACATAACTCAAGATTTTCAAGTGATCCTCAATCAATGACAACATAGAACCAGCTGTATTTTAAAATCCAGCCCTTGTAAGCATGTAAGGAAGAATATATAAATCTGTGTTCCAGAGGTTGGGCCTATGGTGCTCTTGTGGCTGGAGTTTTCCGGCCTGGCCTTCCTCAGACGCACTCTCACATTAATTTCAAGCTGCGTCACCACGAAAGTTTCCATTTTGGCCTAGAGCGCTCTTGCTTGCTTGGCTGGGTTTTGGTTTTGTTTTCACTTTTACAGTAAGACTGAGCTCCTTGCATGACTGATGTAGGATCTTTTCCAAAGTTGCAGCTTTGTATCTTTGCACTTAAAACGCAGAGAAAATAAAACTGATTGATTGAAGGGATGGTCCCTTCTCCCTTCCTCCCTTTCTCTCTGTTCTCACAAGGGTGATGATGAACACAAGTTGAGACTCTCTGTTCGCTCTCCCAGGCATGGCTGACTGCCTCCTTCAAAGGGAAGGTCTGCCCTTCTGAGATGGAAATCCTTCATGAAGCTCCACTCCTCGTTGGCCAGTTGCTACCGTCTGGGTGTGGCACATGTCACGGAGCTGTGCTGGCCTTTCCAAGCTACTGCCAAGCATCCGTGGCCACACTCGCTCTTGTCCCCAGTCCAGCTCTGCACTGAAAGGTTGCGTGTTTCTAGCCTGCTCGACTCCCGTGGTTGGTTCTGTATCAGAAAGTGTTTTCACCCACCTCGTGCCTTTCCCTGTGTGCTCTGTGGCGCTATGGCTTTTCCTGTCCTCTGAGAAAGGCCTCTGCTTATATTTTCTTTCAGAAATTTATTATTTTGCATTTGGTAGTGAGACTGAGAATCTACCAGAGATTAATCTCAGGTGTGTGCACCCCGAGACGGGGAAACAACCATCTGTGAAGCAAGTCCATTTTCCCTGACGAAGCTGTTCTGTATGTGAAGGGGCCCTTCGCACCACCCCAGAGTCTCTTTTTCTCTGAGCATGGGTATCCAATGGTGGCAGCATTTTTTCCTCAGAACTTTAGGAGAATTTACTGGAGAAAGAATTTAAACTAAGAGTTTTCCTGGCAAGAAGGTATTCTAATCATCCATTAAATTAATTGAATATTTAAAGCAGTATTTAGGCTTCCTATTTCTTTATTTTGGGTAGTTCTCTCTCTTTCTCTCTCTCTCTCTCTTTCTTTCTTTCTTTCTTTCTTTCTTTCTTTCTTTCTTTCTTTCTTTCTTTCTTTCTTTCTTTCTTTCCTTCTTTCTTTCCTTCTTTCTGAAGACCTTGTGCTTGCCAGGCAGGCACTTGTGCCACTGAGCTGTATCCCCAGCCCAGTTCTAATTTCTGAGAAATGTGTTTCTCTCATGTATATTTACTTTTTTTCAAAATAAAGTATTCATGATGTTTCCTGATTATAGTTTTTCATTTCTACCCAATCAGCCACCATGCACCTCTTCTGTGCCCCAACCCTTAACACCTTCTCCCATCACCTTGTGAGGTAATCATCAGTTCTACAAATGCTTTCTAGGGTACTTTTATTCAAAGAACAAAACTGATGCTTTGCTCTTTCATATTTCAATAAATTACATGCTTCATGCTATTCTTTCTTTCCTTCCACCCTACCAGGGCTCAGTTTCGGGTCTCTAGCTTCATGGCAGCTCCAGCTTTTGTCCTCCGTCTTGTCGCAGTACAGTGCTCGCAGGTGCACATGTCCATCCAGGAGGACGCTGGCCACAGGCTGTTGCCTTGCACATGCACCTGGATGGGCCCTCTTCAGCTCATTCTGTGAGCTTTCCTTGGGACTGTTGACCCCCTCAAGAAGAGCTCCCAGGGCCCAGGGGCATGAAGACCACATGTCCTGCTGACGCTCACGAGCTCTGCTCCCTTCCCGCCTGCCCTTTCAGAGCTATGTGCTTCATGTGTCTAAGTCTTCCAAGTATTACAGTACCAATTATCTTTGACATAGATGTGCTGTAAATGAAGCTTTAAAATTTAAGGTAGTTCTAAAAGTTCATTTCATATGTGTTCTTCTGCTTGCCACCTGAGACCTTCATATTTTTGCTACCTTTCAGGTGTTCCTATTCTACATTCTTTCCCCATCTTTTGGGTCCATCAAGTTTTTGATCACTTTCTTTGACTTCCTTTATTAGTTCAGAATTACGTATCCTACAGGTACTCATCATGGGCATAATGCTGAGTTCCATTTATCAGAGTATGGCATTAATTAGCAGTTTTGCTCTCTCCTGTCTCTACCTATCTTTATCATTACTATATCTCCAAAATGTTTCAGTGTCTTTGTTTGGCCCCTTTTTATCTTTTCCTCCTAAAACGATCCTTTCATTCTAACAGGAATTCTTGTTCTTTGTGGAATCTTGGGCTGCAGCATTCTGCGTGCCCATGCCAAGTGGAGCACCGCCTTGCCCTTGGGAGGCCATGGCTCTTCTCTACTGCAGCCTGCTTTCGAGGTAGACTTCCAAGTGTACTTGGTCTTACTGTTCAAGCATTTTGCTACAGATAGCCAGCAGTTTCCCCTGGTGTCTTTGCTTTGTTGTTAAGGATTGTCTCAATCTATTACTGTGATTTTCAACTTCAGAATTTCCATTCGATAGCTTTGGTTGAGTCTTCATTGTGCTTATCTGGGTAGGGTAAGCACACGGACTTTTAAGATGTATGTGACTGACTGACTTTCTTTTCAGTGACTGCAGACATCCTATAATTGACTGCGATAAGCAGTGGTAACCCAGATCACTTTGTCTGCCCATGTGTCTGGTCAGTTTTGATCGTGCATTGGACTTCATTTTGGAGGAATGGCTCCTGAGAGTGTCTTGAATCCTGAGCTGCCATTCCTGTCCTTGGGAATAGATCTCAGTGGGTTTCTCCCAGGCCTTTGGAGACCTCGCCATGCCAGAACACCACACTGAGGCTGGATAATTCACAGCAGAGCTGTGGGTCCAGGTTCTGGGGCACTGGCTTTGGATGGACGCTTCACAGCCACACCCAAGGCCTGGACTTGATCCCTATCCCGTGATCCTAGGAGGCAGTGAGGAGCGCGGGGATTTGTGACTGCCCTCTGCAAGTTCCCAGCATCCCTGGGGTGAGGCGCGTGTCCCTGCCGACCAGCAATGCTGCGAGAGCCCAAGGCAGCCCGTTCTCATGTCAGGCCTGAAGCATCTCCTCTGCTTTCCACCAGACTAAAGAAGATATTTGCTCAGCTCTTTTGAATGTTTTTATGGGAAGGTTGGTCTGATATTTTTCACCAGACTTCTTTTATATGTAAAAGAAAATATTTCCTTACAGAGTTTTAGATATATACACTCAAGATAATTTCCAAGTGATACATTCATTGTTGCACTTACAGAAACTAAAAAAAATCTAAAAACAGCTTGATATATATATATATATATATATACACACACACACACACACACACACACACACACACACATATTTTAGGGAAGGGTCTACAGGGTGTTCAGGGTCTTACTGCTAGATCGGACTCTAGTGATCCACCTGTTTACAGCCTCCCAAGAGCTGAGATTATAGGCACAGGTCATCACACCCAGTCTCAATTGCTGTATCAGAGCATCCCAGGGGCAGGGCCTGCCCTGGGGATTGAACTCCCAGCCCCTGGATCTGCTTGGAGGCACTTTAATCTGCTAAGCTATTTGGCTAGCCCTTATGAAAATATTTTGTAATGAAACAATGCTGGTAGTGCATCCATCTCCTCTTTCTCTTCTGTATGTGAATTTCATGCCGGTTCTAATAGATCAGCATTGCAAAAACATCTCTGAAAGTTCTCCAAAGAGTGAATCAAATTCTAATCTCTCCAACATAAACCATAGTATTTTGACAATAATACCCTAGTAGAGTTTGACAATTTATGTTCTGTTTTCTAGTTATTAAGTCTGTGCACATTTGTATTTTAAATCCATTTTTTTTAAAGTGATAAAGTTTCACACTTCTATGCATTTACTGCTGGGTTGGAAAGTGCTTACCATTTGAGACAGAGTTCCCGTTTTCGGCAGCCACCGCACTGGGCAGTGGGTTGGAGAAGTGCGTGCCGCGGCTGTTTGCGTTCCTGTCCTGAGTCTCCGAGGCGATCTCTGATGTGCCAGGGTCATCCGGGGTGCTTAGGTTCAGGTTAGTTTCAAAACCTAAAATACGTTTCAGAGAAGAGTTTTCGTGCGTGATGACAGGTACTGAAGAATAGTGCTAAGAGCAAACAATTATCAATTTAAAGTAATTGATAATAAGCTTTAATCAAATTTATAGTCTATATAATGGTCCACAAATTTTGCTGTGACACTATTGAATGAAAATAAAAGCATTAAATAGTAAAATTCCACAATTTGTCACTTTGAGACGTTGTTGTATAGAATTTTTGATGTTACAAGTCAAGTAGGTTCCTATAGTTTTACCCATCTGAAGAAAGAAATGAGGTCATGTATCAGGAGCTTTCCAAATTATTAAATTTAAATATAGTAAGACACACTTATTGCTTTAAAAGATAAGGAATCTATTTTCTGCAGGATCGTAAAACTTTTATCCACTCTTTGGGAAATGAAACATCAGCTACACTAAAATACATTCGGTGCTAAGTATCAAGTGAACCTGCCGTTCTCCCAGCCTGAGGTTGGGCGCTCGGACGCATCACCCAAGCCCAGCCACAGGGCCCAGGGGGCTTCCACAGTGTTGCACCAACAGTGTGGCACCAGCACTCGGGCTCCGGAGCAACGTCCGAGATGGGCCAACATCCCTGCTCAGTGCAGTGTGCTCAGCGCAGCGTCCTCAGGCAGGCCTCAGCACTCGAGCACAAGAGACACCGAGTGCTGCTCTGGCCCTGCCCTGGCCCCGCTCCAGAGCCAGGTCCCTCTGTCCTGCTGCCAGGATGAGGCATTTCTGCAACGGGCTCCTGCTGCCCTGCAGCTGCCCCTCACTGGACCTGTGTTCTCACTGGTGCTCAGTGGACTCCGCCCTTGGGCTGTGCCTTCCCACAGCTTTGGGCTAATAGGAATAGCAAAGGTCATTTACGTAGCTCTACTTTTCTTATGGCAGGAGAGTGCCATCCTCTTCAGTCCAATCCCAGTAACCTGGACCCCATGAGACAGAGCTCTTACTCATATTTTGAATTTATGCTTTTAGTCATTTATTTCTTTTGGTATAGGATCTTGCTATGCAGCTTGGACTCATAGTGATCCTCCTGTCTCAGCCTCCCAGCACTAGGTACCTGCCACCATGCCTGATTTTGGGCCCACACCATCTGTCTGGGGTTCTGGGACTAGCCTGACATGTGGTTCTGGGAGTCGAATTCCAGTCCTGAAGTGATCTCCTCAGCTATCTTACCCCTACTTTGTTGAGAACTAAAGTTACTCAGAGTCACGCTGTGGAAAGAGGTTGGATGGAAATTGTACGCTTGAATTCCGACCACTATCGAGCTTTCTACTCAGTGAAAGACAACTTAAATTATGCCATTTCTGTGTTAAAAATGCTTGAAGGAATTGCTGTTGCTAAAGGGGAAGAAAAGGAAGGAGAGGGGAAATGACGGGCCCCAAGAGACCATGTCTACGGCTGGCCTGGACTTGGTCCTCCCAACCCTCCACCCTCCTTAGCATGCCCCTGTGGTCCCTGGAGTCCGCACCCACAGTGCTCCAGGGGTGGCAGGACCTGGGTCAGGTCGCCATGGGGATCCCTTGCCCACACTCACAGAGAACAACCTGCTCGCCTAGAACAGCATCAGAGATGTAGGGTAAAAACTGCCTAGCAGATGGAATGAACACAAGGCCAGAGTTCCCACGCAAACGAACTACGACCAGCCAAGCAATCTCCAGCAAGATGGAGACTGGCAACTTGACAAAGCACGCATCAGGAGGTGAGCAAGGGCACAAAAGCGGGCACGCAGGACAACGGAGCGGAACACAGGCCCTGGAAGTGGGCTCACATATCGGCAGGCCCTGCCTTGGGGAAGGCACTGGGTGAGCGCCCACTCTGGAGAAAGGACAGGATGGTCGTCTCAGTAACGGTGCTGGGCGCCCACACGAGGAGGGCGGAAACAACTCACCTGTCACACATCAGCCAGGTGCCATAACCAACTCAGCCAATTAGAGAAATGTTGAAATTTAAAATATCCTGTAAGTTAGGCTGCAGTCCTACGCTGTCTACTAAATATAATCTTAATTTTTGTGATCTCCAAAACACAGTTCTGCTTAAAGGGAGGCTCTGGTGTGGAATAAGAGGAGACACAGGAGGAAGCCAGGAACTATGAAGCTACTAGAAGAAAACATGAGGAAAACACTCCAGGACTTTGGCATGGGGATAAGAGTGGAAACAGAAGAAAAACAGAGAAATGGGGTCACATCAAACTTCCATGAAGCAAAGGAAGCGATCAGTGCAGTGAGGAGACCACCCACAGGGCGGGGGCAGTGTTTGCACAGCTAATACTTGGTCAGCATCCTGCACAGGGAAGGAACTCAATAGCGAAAAAAAAATGAGCAGTGAGGGGCCAGGAAGATAGCATGGGGGCACAAGTGCCTGCCTGGCAAGTGCAAGGTCCTGAGTTTGATCCTTGGTCCCCCATACCCTCTCATCCCCTGAAAAAAAAAAAAAAAGAAAACAGCAGCGAGCACAGACTGGAGTTGACATTTCTCCAAAAAGATGCGCAAGAGGCCCAAAAGTACGAGGCAAGAGAGTCAGCAGCAGCCGTCGTCAGACAGAGCGAGCCGGAACTGTGGAGAGACCGCACCACTCGTATTGGGAAGCCTCTGTTCGGAGGCCTAAAGGACCTGCCATGGGGAACGAGAGTCGGCACTGCCACTGCGAGAAATGGCAGGGAGACACCCTAAAAATTAACAATGGAACTACCAGACTCAGCAGTCGCATCACTGGATACGTGTCTAACAGAAGCGGAGGGGGTAGATGCACGACTGTGCTTGCTGTGGCGATACTTGTAACAGCCAAGAAATGGAAGTGATGGGTGAATGTGTGAGCCTTCCTGAGTCTGGACATGATGCCCCACACCCACCACTTGGAGGAAGGGAAGCGCCCCCTGCTCACGCCTCCGGGAGCTCAGATTGTGGCTGCGTCTTCAAGGCACCACTGCAGGGCATGGCAGCCGGGAGCTGCTCCATTCACTGGCTGGAATGCAGGTGAGGCAGGGTGTGTGGGGGCCTAGCAGCACCTCTAGTGCCTCAGGGCACATCCGCAGGGTCACCAGGCACACTCAGAAGTGTGTCCTTCAGGCCCTTGGTGGCTTCAAATTGATGCCATCAAGGATGCATGATTTTATATATGCATTGCTTTTATTTACTGTGCATAGACGCATAGCATCCAGCATAAAACTAATAAAATCATTGTGTCATTTGGGACCATGTGGGTAGAGCTAGAGATCATTAATCATGATGAGAATAAAATGAGCCAGGCTCTGAAGGGCCATGATTCCACAGATGGGCTGAATTTAGAACTGTTGGTCTCATAGACAGGCAGAAGGGGTGGGGGCAGAGAGGCTGAGCAGCAGTCCAGAGTGGGTGGCAGGGGCAGCCTTGTGCACAGGTGCCCAGTAAGGTGGTGCTGGCTAGGAAAAGCACCTCCACATCCCATGGTGGTAGAAGCAGGGGTGTGGATGTTTCCATCAAAAGAATGAATGAGGGAGACACATGGAGTCTGATTTAAGACTGCACTGTACGTGGGCATCAGCGTGCCACTCGGCACCCCAAGGCAGGCACAGTTTTCCTGCCTTCGCCCATCAGGCAAAACCACATTTGAATTAAAAATGACCAAGCAGAGGTGTCTATGTTTAAGTGACACTGTGGCCATTGTGGCCGCCACCAAGCACAAAGAGCGTGCATGACAGCAGTGACTGGTGGGCGCGGCCAGTGGATCCTCCCTCCCAGCGTCTGATAGGTGCAGGCCAGGATGCGGCTGACACCGGAAGGGCATCCACAGTCTTGGTCACGCCCAGTAGCTCCCCACGTCCATGGGCAGAGGCCCCTTCTAAGCCCCAAACTCACAGATGCTGGTCTTGGCTTCTCTCTCAGTGGCTCCACCTTCTCAGCCTCAGCTCAGGTCCTTACCAGGTATAACCACATGCCAGACGCTTGGTGCTGGAGAAACAAATACCACAGCCCACAGCTTGGAGCTCAGCTTGCGGGAAGCAGCCCAGAAGGGAGACCACATACAGCTCATGCCGGCCGGGTCAGGGTCCAGCTGGCCAGAAAATCCACAGGTGGGAGGCACTGGCGAGGGCTCGCGGTTGACCAGATTTGTGGACAGTGTGGGCTGAGGCAGTGTCTCCAGAGATGCAGCTTGGCAGAGGAGGGGGAGACAGGCAGGGAGTGGAGGTGCTGGCCAGCCTGCTGCCACAGGCGCGAGGCCAGACAGGCGCATCATCTCCAGGGAGCAGGCAGTAGCAACCTCATGAGGCCGGCAAGTAGATCCAGAGTGGGAAGCGAACAGGGCTCCAGGGAGGTCAGGGAGTCAGGGTATGAGAGGCCGCAGCAGGGTGGAAAGCACAGGTGTGTGCTGGGAATGACTCCAGGGCACGGGCTCAGCCCTCAGAGATGCTCTAAAGCTGGCCTGTGAATTGTTGGTGTTGGCATCCTTGTCACAGGTGCGACCACCGAGTACTACTCTGCTCTGAAGAAGGGTAAACGTGAGTCATCTGTCGGAAACAGATGCACCTAGAGACTGTGCTGCTCAGTGAAATAAGTCACACGCACAGGCGTACATGGTACATGGTTTTTCATAAACGAGGAGCCCAAAACACAAAGAAATTGCAGAGAAAAAGAAAAGAAAATTGGAAACCTGGAGTGATATCTTTTGCAAATGGGGAAGAACCAAAAGATATCAGGGAAAAGGAGAGAAGGAGATGCAAAAGGCATGGAGCGGCGACTAGAGGAACGTGGCCGTGACGCACCACCAGCTCGGGGGCCCAGCAAGAGTCACAAGAGGGCAGCGACGTCTGAGTCGAGACCCTCAGCCTCGCAACCACAGTTCTTAAGTGTTTCCTGGTGGAAAAGGAGGTGAGCTGCAGCCCAGGAGCCCTGCAGGCTGCGTCTGCGCAGGGCCGGGGCTCTGCGCTGGCTACTGGGCATCACCACGGCTGCTGTGACCCCAGACATCACAGACCTGTTTAGGGCTGGCCTGGACTGTGCCAGACAGGACGTGACCTGAGCAGCTCTTGTCCCTGCCACCCCATGGCAGCTGGTGTCCCTGGAAACTGTCCAGGCACCAGGTCGCTGCCCTCCCCGTGGGCTCTCTTTATTGTGCTGGACCAAGGATTCTCACTTACGAAATGACGTGTCAGTGCCCACCCATAAACACCTCGCTCCTTGCCAGACCCAAACGCACCAGAGGTCTGCACCTCAACTTGTTAACTTCTGGCTTCACATGTGAGGATCAACGGCAAAGGCTGTGTAGTGTGACTGGGCCGAGGTGGTGGCCTAGTGCCTTGCGGTCCCTACCCACACTTAGCACCAAGGAAGTGGCAGGGCTGAGCCGGAAGGGCCGGAACGCAGGCTGAGGGGTGCTGTCCTCAAGTGGAGCGCACACAAGGGCAGCAGGAGTCCAAGGTGCTCCTGAGTGTCCGCACCTGCTGCTCTGGGGGGTGGGGGTGGGGTGTGAACTCGGTTCCTCCTAGGTCGAGTGCTGGGTGCTGGGCATCAGTTTCAATACCTGTGATGTTTTCAACCCTGAACAGGCTTCCCTGTGTCCTCTGCCTGGCGCTATTCTTGCAGGTCCCAGAGAGATGAGTCAGGTCAGAGTGTCACTCAGACATCCTGCCACTGGACACACTATGCAGGTTCTAGCAAACCCTGAATATTAATAAAACAAACTTCTGCTCTGCTGGGCTGGCTTTTATACAATGGGAATAATGCGCTGACACCCTTTAAAGCTGGTTTCTAGAGGAGGTGATTTCCCCTGGCATGTAAATTAGAGGCATTCTCAGTTATCTCAACCCTGGGAGCTCCTGTTGAGCATGCCCAGGTGCCCAGGAGCCCCCACCCCTCTGAGCCCTTGGCCTTTCTGGCCAGGTGCCAGCCGTGCCGGGTGAGGAGCCCTGACCTGGGGCGGGCCTGGCACGTCACTGTCCAACACCTCTCTGCTGGCTTCTGCTCCCTTTGGATTATGGTGCAAAGCCTTGCTAAAGCTGAGGAGCCTGGGTTCCGAGGTTCTTGTCTGTGCCTTAGTCTACCGCTTAGCTTCCTGTGCCCTGCCCAGATGGTCACCCTGTCCAAAGTGCTTCTGTGGCCTTCCTGCTCTGACGCAGCATCCAGGTCTGAGTGCCAGGCAGCATGGCCGCTGTCCCTTTCCTCTGTGGTCTGGGCACCCTGTGCCATGCCCCAGAGCCCAGCACACAGCCTGACAGCTAACACACACTGGCGCAGAGAAGGGCAAGGGTGTGCCCTACGGACAACCTGTCTGCTGGGGGACCTGACGCCTTCTGCAGAAGGCAAGGCACTGATAAGCTGAAATGCAACCCACTGGCAAGCATGTGGGAGACCAGGCAAGAGAGCGTGCCCCCAGCTCCCAGGAGGGGAGGGCCTGCATTCTGGTCTCCCCACACTTTAAGCTGCGGAGCAAACCTCATACTGCAGGAGAGGAACATTTCTGTCCCTCAGCACCAGTGCTGCCATTCTCTGTCTGAGGGCTCATAGGTGGGAGAAAACTCTGCAGATTCAGAAACAGCCTGGCCCAAGGGTTCAGATTTTGCATGTTTCCCCATTGTCCTGCCAGTTGCCCATACTCGTGTAGGTGTTTAGACATGCGCTGGAGAAGACAGTGCTTTATGTCCCTGGATACAGAGGTGCCTGAGTGCAGAGACTCAGAGCACAGTGGCCCGGGGACAGCAGAGCCCACTAGACAGCCTGGAGGGCACACCTGTGATCCTGGCAATCTGCAAGCAGAGCAGCAGGACTGCCCTGACCTCAGCTTAGGACCCTATTTCAGGATTCTTTTTTTTTTTTTTTTTTGCGGGATCAGGGTTTGAACTCACGACCTTGCACTTGCCAGGCAGGCACTTGTGCCATGGAGCTATCTCCCCAGTGCCTAAAAAAATTTTTTTGAGGGCTGGGAATGTAGCTGAGTGGGAAAGCTCTAAGCTGGGTCTCTCACACCACAAATAGAGAAACGGCAAGAGGGAGAGAAAGAAGGGGGAGGGAAGAGTAGCTATGGCAAGGGGGGGGGGAAGGAAGAATGCAGCAGGGGCGGAGAAGAGTGCTTGTGAGGATAGCAGCGACCGAAGCTGGACCACGGGGCAGGAGGCTGGGGCCTGAGTGGGGAGACTGAGGCGGGTGGCAGGGCCAGGCCCTTGCGCGCTGAGAGCGGACCGACCGTCCAGCCCATGGGAAGTCTGCGGGCGTGCAGCGTAGGAGCAGCGTGTGTTGTCCAAGAACTCAGCGAAGCATTCCTCCCCTAGTTACTCTCTCCCCAGATAATTTCAGCGTGTATTTTGGGATCCTCCGAGATAGGATCCAGGTTTCTGTAATGCAGGAGAAAAACAAACTCAAGCAAGCTGGCTGACTTAATACTGGGAGTGCTGCGTAAGGCATAAAAAATGCGAGGCTGCGTTTTCGAGTCACTACTTGCTGGCAGGCATGCAGGGCCTCTGGAGGAGCATTCCTTGCGGTAGAGAAGGCAGAGTTGCGTCCTGTTCTCCGCTTGCTTGAGGGAAAGGAAAGTGAAAGGCGGAGAGGGGCTGCGGCTGGCACCAAGCTCTTAGATCCAGTGTTGGGACTGAGAAGCTGAGGCCTGCGGCACGCCCCACACGTGCATGGCCCACAGCAGCTCTGGGCAGGCACCCCGAGGGCACAAGCTCCAGCCCTCCGTGCTGAGGAAGCGATTCCTATAGAGACCTTCTTCTCCAGAAGTTGCCAGGGGCTGCAGCATGAGGGACCTGAGTCACTCCCACCCAGCCCACCAACACCTGGTAGCAGCTGGGCCTTGGGAGGCGAGGTCTGTCTAGACTGCAAACTGCAAACACTTGGCCTCTTAGACAGATGTCAGAGGACAGGATCGCATGACACAGCGAGTACTATGGAGCTCGGGTGAAGAGGAATCTGCACGTGCATAGCGGGCAGCACTAACCACCACCACGGAGACACGTGGGCTTGGGAAGGTCCACCCTGTGCAGCTGCTCAGCTGCAGGCAGCCGCCTAGAGACCCTTGTGTCCCCTGGAGCTGGAGACGGGGAGTCGGACCCAGGGTCCCCAGCCACTGGACTCACCATACATTTATTCTATCAGAGTCAATGACTTCAAACTTGAATGAACAAAAGCAACTCAGAAAAGGATGAGCGGGAAGACAAATTGTGATTGCCCCATGCACTGCTAACCTTGTAGTCCAGGGAGGGGCCTCACCCCACAAGCTGGCACCTCCTCCTCTCTAGCCCCTCACTCTGCAGCTGCATCCAGGGTGGGAACGCTTGCTCCTGGCCAAGCCTGGCTCTTGCTACCTGCTCCCTGCCAAGTGAAGGCGATGGTTTGTGCTAGCAAACACCGCGTAGAGCCGGAAACAGAATGAGATCTTCAACAGCATAAGCACGAGCCAGGGGAGAACGCATCAACGTAAAGCTGGGAAGGACTGCCAGGGTAAATAAGGTTTTCGGGACCCAAAAAATCACAGGAAATCAAGCTGTGCCAATTTACTCTTCAACCTAACTGACTGCCCCCTCATCTATAGTCTCTCTGCCTAGGGGTGGACCGCTTCAAGGGCTTCTCTGTCCTTGTGTTTGTTTAGCTTCCTTTTGTGAATTTGCTGAATATGGAAGAAGCAAGCCTGGCTGGGCCATGTTGCCTGGCTATAGTTTGAAAGGTTGCACAGTCCCAACGTGGCTGTTACTTTTTCATTTCTCCAGGGCCAGGTGGGATAGAGATCCACGAGTCCCCAAGCCACAAATGCAGAGCAGTGCTGTCATGTGACTGGTGTAAGTAGACACTTGCTCCTCCTTCCCTGGAAAGCATAAGGGAAGGACAGGGTTCTTTTGCTTCTGTTAGGAGAATTAGTGTCCAGCTGAGAAGCTGGGGATGCCTGTCCCTTGAAAAAGATAGCACGGGTCTGAGGATCAGCAAGAATAAAAAGGGAACAGTAATCACAGCACGATGCATGCTGGAAGCCTCTCAGGTCCCTTGCTCAGAGCTAACAGCAAGTGTGCCCACCTGAGCTACCTGATAGCCAGAGGGCATGGGCTGGGGCGGTTGTCACCAGTGGGGGCCACAGACCGCAAGGTCCCGCTGCATCAACATCTAACTGCAGGAAGCGTGCAGGCCCCATGCCAGGCACCCAGGGCAGTGATCTCCTCAAGTAGCCACATTTCTGTGTTCTAAGGAGGGACACCATGGCCGTGGATGCTGGCAGAAAAGCTTGCCCTGCCATGCTGCACTGCCTGGAAGCTCCACGGTCTCCCATGGTATGTGGAAAACATCTACAGAGGCTGAATCATCGTGGAGTCCTCAGTAAGCCACGAAACAGTCTGCTGCAGGCCCCGTGGTAGGCTGGCTTCCCTTCCTGGCTCCTGGCTCAAAGTAGTGACCCTTGATCCTTAGCGATGACGTGTGACAGCAGAGAAGGCAGCCCTGGCAGGGGCAGTGCCTGCGGCCTGCCGTGTTCCTGTGCTGCCTCTGACTCTGTGCACCCTTGCGCCCCAAGAACCCCAGGCGGCACAGTGTAGCCTGGCCTCTCCTGTGGGCCTACACTCGTTGCTCCCGACCCATCCTCTCAAGAGCAAGCAGGGCCCCAGTGTCAGAATGGGATGAGGGTTTCTCAGTGCTGACATGATGCTCAGTGCAGCCAGCTACACACCAAAACCTGGTTCACAGTCAAAGGTAATAAAAATGCAGCAAGAAATTACCTTTAAACTAGGAGCACAAGGTGCACAAGGTGGGTCTTTGCACTTGAGTTGCGTCTCCAGGACACTGCATTAGCGACAAGCGAAAGCCCAAGGGTGGCCTGTGCCTCTTCACCCGTAAGTGGACACAGAATCAGAGAGTGAGCAGCCCGCCCTCTCCACACAGCTTATATAGCTGCTCCAGCACACATCTGGGTGCTGCCTTAAAGGTCCTTCAGAGCAAGGGTGAGGGTGGGCATCCTGGTGTGAACCCTCTGTCCTCCTGGCTCTGTGAACAGAGCTCCCTCTCTGCTGTGTTTGCAAGCACACTCTGCAGTCAGGGCCACAGAGCCAGTGGAAGAACTGCAGCAAGCACAGACGGGACCATGAGAGATGCAGCCCCCAGCCCCGAGGGCCAAGCAGCAGTTGCTGAATCTCCAGCACAGCCCTGACAGAAGACGTGGCTCATCCTCTCAGCCATACGAGAGTCCCAGGTCTCCAAGCT